>QFEY01001063.1:0-21535 GCA_003316435.1 Russula virescens
ATTTTATAAATTAATAAATTATTATTTTAAGACAGTTCCGGGGGCCTAGGGTGGAGAGCAGCAAGTGCCTGGGCAAGGGTGTAGCCATGAATTTTTGATATTTAGAGAAGAACAGGGCATAGAAAGACAATGAAGAAGCACTGATCTGGAGAAATCGATGGGGTCAACATCCAACCACCAGCTCTGCTCTGAACCACCACCATGCCTGCCATTCAGACAATCATCCTCCCCACTTTCCTCCCACACCCTGGGGAACAACTCCGTGCCATCCTCCCCAACAATCATGACTCACTTGCATCGGTGCTAGGCCTGGCCCTAGCATACCTGAAGTCCATGCACCCCACAAAGACCTCCCTGGATGAGTCAATGTGAGTGAGTGGACATATCCTAAACCTCCTCTTCCAAGACCTGCTCATACAGTCCCTCCTACCCAAGGGCACACTTTCCCCCACTGCCCCAGCCAAAGAATTTACAGCCCTCCAGTCTCACCTTATGAGCATGGAGAACCTCCTAACCAACCTGGCCAAAGCCACATCTGAGGTTAGGAAGGATGTCAAAGCCAAACCCCAGCCCTCCCCCTCACAGCCTGCAAAGAATGCCCCCCAAAAAGCCTCCTTCCCCCCTGCCCAACCCTCCTATGCCAATATTATGTCCTCCCCACAGCACCCAAGCATTGTGGTTGATGTAAATGGATACACCTGGTCAGACATGAGGCCCTCACCAGCTGACATCTGCGCTACCATTAATGCCACTCTTGACTAAGGATCCACACAGGTATGGGTAATCCTGCAGTGTTACAGTCACAGGTGTGACAGGTGCGGGTGCAGGTTTGGACTCAGCTACACTGTGATGAACTGTGACCCGTACTGCGGTTTTTGCAGGTACTCCACGGTTTTTTTTTGCAAGTGAGTTTTGTTTTGTTTTCTGTCTTTTTTGTCTCACCTGTTCTCATCAGATCTTTCCCCCCCTCAACCTTGTCACATTGTGCTCGTTTGGATCGAACTGAATCGCCTGCAACATGTTGTGTTCTTGTCACCTTGCCTTGCCTTGCCTTGCCTCCTATTGGTTGCTGCTGTGCCAGCAAGACCTGCCATGGTCATTGCTCTGCCATCCTGCCACCAATCTCTCCAGGATGGGCACCATGGCTGCCATGCCACAGACTCTATCTCGTCTCCTTCAGTCTGAGCATCTACACAGGACCACTGAGCAAGATCCCAATGAAAGGCGACTCGGCTTCCACCACTTCTCCAAGAATTCCTATTTCTTTCTTGTAGAGGACCTAAACGATGAGATAACCCAAGTCCAATCATTCGTCCATTATTCAGCATCTTCCATATACTTTTGTGTGGTGACACGCCAGGCATAGAGGTCGTACACAACTATTCACACATCAGAATATTCAATCAAGTAGCTGACTCATTTCACATGTATGTCACGCTCGGACTAAAGCGTGTTGACCAAGAGGGTTCGTTCTTGGTTGCGGGTTTGCTGTTGTATATAGACGATGCACGTCGCCTTCATCCCTATAGATCACTATAGGTCCCTTAGTCGAGTTACCTTATGACCTAGTCTTTAGAAAGACCTTATGCAGGGAGTTCCTCCAACTGCGTGATTAGGTTGCGTACTAATCTAGCCTAAGACCGGATTCTGGCTTAGGGCAACGTGCAGAACTGTTAGAACTGCTTGGTTCACGGAGGGTCTTCCCCTATGAGATTGTTTATATATAGACGGGTGCTGACCACCTTCAAGTAGCGAGCTACCTTACACTACCTGTTTATAGACCTGAGGTCCCTTACAAGTCTGGGGTGTCCGGGCCGGTTAGGCACTGGTTCGGATGTGTAGTGATCGATCGAGGTTTAGGCGCATGAGCCCTAAACGAGAATGATACAGTAAACCGGATTAGGAAACTTCCCGGTCTGGGGTGGAACAGCTCGACTAGCCGCTTAGGTAATAGAACTTGAAGGAGTTGAGAGGCGAGCTTGAAGTAGTGAAGCTTAGAGGGGATGACTTAGAGGGCACACAAGGATGTGACGAGTAAAGTCCTGTTATTGAACAGAAGACCAAGCTTAAGGCTTGGTGTCAGAACTGAGTCGTCTTATATACATGTGGTCGTAGAACTAACTAGAAACTACAAGAATGAGTTGGAATCAGATCGCAGTTGAGTACATAGCAAAGCACAGTCCGTAGTATCAAAGCACAGTCCGTAACATCAAAGCACAGTCTGTAGTATCAAAGCGCAGTCAACGGGAACGTAATGTAAGGTAACAGAATGTTCTTACAAGTACAGGAATGATACGGAAGGTAAGGGAAGAAAGAAGAAAGAAATGAATGGTCCTAGAAGGTCCTAGCGGAGCAGTCTGTACCGTAAAGTGTAGCATGTAGGTGGCTGTGTCTGACTGTGCATTATTGGAACAGTAATAGATTCACTGTGGTGCTTGCCAGTGGAATAAACTTGAGTCTGATGGTGTACTTCACTTTTGCATTAATATATGGGCATCTTGTTTATCATCCAACCATTCATCCAGATGATTGGTGGATTTTTGATTCCAGGGAAGCCATTGGCCAACATGTTCTTCGTTCTGTTTGGCTACAGTAAGTTACTGCACCCAACTCGTAACGATCCAAGATTTGACCTCCCAGCAAATAGACTTGGTGGAGCAAGCGCTGCTGCTCCTAAGGGACCTGAAGTTTGCACAGTCCCCCTGCACCGCATTCACAGCCCAACTCATAGGCACGATAATCGGTGCAAATCTTAATTTCAGTCAGCATTCGCTTGTCTTGTATCCACCATGATGCTAACGCTTTCAATAGTCATAATGGGCTCTATACTCCTCCATCAGCACGAAACCTTGTTGTTGATTGAGGGCACCCATATCTGGTCCGGTCAGCAACTCCAGGAATACAATTCTTAGGTAGTCACCTGGGGCACATTATTGCATGAGCTCTTCGCTGCAGGCAAGTGCTACCACTGGGTCATATGGGGATATGTACTTGGGTTGCTCATTCCCCTCCCATTCTGGCTTGTGCATCAGTACTACCCAAAGCTGCGTGCAGATTACCTGTATACACCTATCATCACATGAGATTTTTGACTGGGTTGATTGATTTACCAGTGCTGATGCTACTGTCCCTGCCTTCCGCAGCTTGGCTATGGGCATGCTTGCCAGCACAAAGCAACTGTGCTTAACTCGTGCATCCGCAAATCATGGATACATACCGGTCTTGAGGTTGGCTTGACTGGTGGCGAGTGTGTGGACATGGCGTATGGGTATGATTACTTAGGACAGGATGCCAAGGCACTGGCCGACTTTATTGAAGGCAAGGGCAAGTTTGCCAAGAAGTTTGCTGCAGCCCAACATCCATTGATAATTGTCAGAAGTGTGCATCAGGGAACCAGGGTTCGCCTTGCCGATGCTTCTGGATACTTGTCGCTACTTTAGTGCACTTTACGTACTTTAATCACGCATTTTTCCTTGGCACCCCCCCTCACAAGAGATAGCCAAAGTTCCAAGTACAATAAAACTAACCAAGAGATAATTTAGTACGTCTTAGATGTAAAAAGGGTTTCAAGTATAGCAACTAGTAGCAAGATCATAACAACGAGATTGTGCGAAAAGTTTGGCAAAATGTCTCACTTTTTTGGATTAAGCATCATAATTAGAACATCTTTACAGACAGCATACCTCGATTCCATCTTCAAATGGCGACCGTGCCATCTCCTCGTCGACCTTGCCAGGATTGGGCACACTCCTTTGAATGGGATTGCCCGATGTAGCTGGCTTGACTCAAACTCGAATGCTATTCTGGCTACCATTGTGCCGGATCAACGAGTGAGCTGAATCCGAGGTGCGCTTTTTTATCGATGTCAAGTGTGCTGCGGATGGCCTCATGACCAACCCAGTATCGGCTCACTGTAACAAACGAGCTGATTAAGACAGTGGCAAGAAGGCGACACACGATTGCCCCATTGGGTTGGCCTTCCTGATCACCCTCTCGTCATAGAATAGCTCTTCGTTCTCGTTTTCAGCATTGAATCGTCAATCAAAGCCAAAAAGTGTAAGTGAGCTAAGCTGCTCATGAGGATAGTGTCAGACTCACGTTCAGGGTAAGATGTATTGCGATACCATGCTCAGGCTGGTTGTGGTGTTTGCAAAGACATAGTAAAATAACCAAAACACCCATATCTCCTTTCAAAATGTTCTACTATATACAATGGATAATTGTCACCTAAGTTGAATTTGGTGTATAGATGATGACCGGTTGAACGGCATTTAATTAGCCCGATGGGTGGGATATTCGGTTTCGCGAAAAGGACTTCACATTGTCGTATAAACATGGCCTTGATCCAATGCATTAGTAAATGGAAAAAGATTAAAGGAAGGCATCACTTACATGAGATAAGGTCAGCCCATCCTATTAAGCACGACTCGGCAAAAGGGTAAGTCGAGAACTTGAAAGCGATTGGCCACCCTGATAACGAGCCTGCAGACGAGGTCGATCATGCGGTTGAGTTCGCGCGCTGGCACGCGCTGCAGATACATGTCTAGCACCATATGCTTGAGGCAGAGGATGTAGATGAGTGTGAGCTCAAGCTCCATCGACTTTAGAATTGGCATGATGAGAGGTTCCATGGTGGCAAGTCGAGTGTGAGGGTGGCAAGTCGAATGCGAGGGTGGCAAGTCGAATGCAAGGGTGGCAAGTTGAATGTGAGTGTGACGACGACTGTGACGTGAAAAATCGAAAGGCAGATCCTCGTGGCCGTTTTTTATGTGAAAAACGTCGGGTAACGTCGGGTGTGTCGGTGAACGATGGATGTCGAATGTTGGCGTTGTCGGGACACTGGAGCCAGATGCTAATGCCGTTCCTCACACGAATATTCCATCATCACGAGCTTCTTCGTCGTTCTTGTCCAGTCATTATTTGTACTTACCTCTGCGATTCGTAAATCCACAGTGACAGAGCGGAGGGCGGGCACATCAAGAATACCAAGTAGGTTCAAGGGTTTCCAAGTATGAAAAGTAAGTATCATCATCAAGTAGTAAACGTATGGATATGTTTTCTTGATAGCTCGTTACTGTCATCGCTGATATTCTTAAGCACGGGGAAGACGTATTAGCTCATAAGAAACAAAAATGAAGATCAGAGATCTTACCTTTACGAGGTGTCGGAGTCCAGAATGGTAAGAATTCCTGCTTCTATAGGGATTCAAAGGCATGGTGGTCAATGAATGTATTGAGGTAGAAAAGCTTGAATGTATCAAGTGAACTGTGCATGGTGATGGTACGATTCACAAACTGAGAAGTCCTTGTGACAGGCATGAGATGAGCTGCGCGAAAGATACAGTCAACATGGACAATCGCGAGGTGAGGGGACATATCGTCCATAACATCTGGCTCAACCACCCAAAAGCCCATATCTTCATCAGGTTCGGTACCTACGAAGGAATACCATTGGATAAGTGCACACGGATATTCTTTGCCTTGATGCGTGAATGAGAAGAACAGGAAAACCCGACCTAACTCGAATTTGCGTGCCCTGTCGACGTTGGGTTCGGAGCTGATCAGAACACAGTCGTAGCGTGCGGGACCTTTTCTCCAAGATGGCGTTGCTCGAATGTACTCGCGATGCATGCCAGTGATGCCACTCACATCGCTTGGTGCATAAAACGTCGCGATAGCCGAATTGAAGACGCTGATTTTATCTTCGATTATTGGGTACATATCTTCTATCATCTCGCTGGATGGTATCACGGGATTCGGGTTGAGTTGGTCATATAGGAATCTACGAACGAGAACCGGAAACTTGGGGCATTCAAGGCTCTTTGCAGCTACATCGAGGGTCCATCGGGCATCTAAGAAACGAATTCCGATCCAATTGAGTAGTATCGAACTAAAACAGAAAGAAGATGACTTACGGATGGTGGCAGGCAGTGTTACCTCTGCCATTATATTACTTTCATTGATTATTGCGTCGTTGGGATCTTCATCTGGTATTGTTCTTTGTCGCATACAATCGTCCTCATTGTCAGGAGTCGTTGCTTCATCCACCAAGCCTGACTCCGCAGTCACAGCAGATAATCATGTATCAGGAAGTCGTCCACAAGGGGAAGTCAAAAACTCACCAAGGCAAAAGTTTGGTGAGACCAGCCCATCGAGCATGCCCTGTTTTGCAAAGTGAGCACGAGCGGCACTTAACTTGTCAAGTCTCTGGTTTGTAACAAGCAGCTGACCGAGCGCTTCGTGTCGATTTGACTGCTGCCAAGGCTCCTTGACAGCTCGGATATGTTTGGATTTGGTAATCGACGAACTGATTCCATTTGGTGCCCCAAAGAGCTGTATAAGGGCGGGATAGTGGGTAAGGGAATGTTGTCGTGGTAGCCCAAAATCGTCTCGGAGGTTAGAAGTGATTATGGTTGTGCGATACCTGAAGAAACGTGAAAGGGTGTCATTCATCTTTGATAAATCGGCTTCCGTGATGACGTTTCTCTGGGCAATATAACAGAATTCCAGAAAAGCACGAAGGGCGTGGGTCAGTTCTGGTGGTACATGGCCTTGAATCGCAGGCAGGTATACCTAAATTTGTTAAAAATTCGAAGAATCCGGAGGGATAGCTTCGGACTTACCTTCATAAGGGCCTTCGAGTCATCACCTGTCCACTGCTTGAAATTACGGCCTTCTGGAAAGCGTCGAAGGCCCGAGAATGGCGGTGCGTTTGCGATACTGTCAAAGCAATAGGTGATCTTCCATAACGTATGAACACAAGTAGTAACTCACCGCCGATCAATATCGTCCAGTATCTTCGCTGCTTTACGCTTCCCGTGAACAGAAACAAGATATGCTTCTACCCACTCTACAAGGTGGTCTTTAAACGTTCCTTTAATGACTTGATGTAGCAAATCCGGGGCAATGAGTTTGTATATGTCAGTGTGCTTGAAAGAGGTCGTGAAGGGCTACAAGTTCTCCAGAAGAGCATAGTGAAGAAAAGCTATGCATAGACATACCAACACAGGTGAAACTATGCCATACTCATCCCACAACATGTTCTCTGGAAGTATATCAATAAGACCCTCAGTGAGGCCTCGACTGCGGGAAAACTGGGAGAGGTTACTCTCAAGATCACCCTTAGGTGCCTGGCACCTGGCGACGAAAACATGAAGCAAACTTGACGCGCATCGCAAAAAAGATATTACTCACCTTGGACAATAACCCTGTACAATGCACGCCAGTAATGCTTGCTCTGGGTAATCGGCAATGTAAGGTCCGATCCCCCAAATTATACGTCGAAGTTGTCCATCAGGACATTGGAATACTTCGGGAGTCGTCTCACCAGGGCGAAGGGTTTCAAGGATGACCGTTAAGGAAGCATGAAAAAGCCTACGTCGAAATTTTCGGAATGTCTCACATTTAGCGTGTTCTTTATTGGCTGGTGATGAGATATCAGAATAGTAGAAATTTATATAACTGAAAAAAAAAGTAATATACTTTTTGCAATGGCCAGAAACGCTACGAGGACTAGTCCCGAACCATGCGCTCATCGAGCGCTATTATGTATGTTGCCGATCGAAGCATAAAGTGGCCAATATTCAGTGTGGCCGGTTGTGACAGAGATGGTCGTTTTGTCGCTCCCAAGAATGACTGGGACGAACATGGCGCCATGCGTGTTGGGATCCTGCGAAATAATATCCTAAAGAACATATGAGTGACGACGTTTCTATGAACGCATGGACAGGAGCATTTGGAATTACTTATGGCCTGGTTCCAAGCCCAATCGCCTGACATAAGGTTTTCATATCTGCGATCACCATCAGCATCGAATTGTCGAAGTGGTGCGTAGTCAAACAAGTCCTGAAATTCGGGATTCGCCAACATGTTCTCGAGGAGTAGGCGGGGATCCCTATACCAGATTTCGTATTGATTTTCCATCCATGAAGGTGGGTCGTTGGGTCGAGGTCCATCATACAAGATTTTAAAGCTTTTCCAGGGGGCTCCTCCGATGGGTGTTTTATCGATGGTTTGGCAAAGGTCATTGTAGCTGGAAAATGGCGGTGTATCACCATGTAGCTGAAGTGTAGCTTTCCATAGCTTATTCAACGTATTGAAATCGCCCACAGACATTTGATTGGACCTATATATGAAGTCGGCAACCTCGAAAGCAATACGACTACCATAAGGTGTCCAATCACCCCAGGCTTCAGCCACGTGTGGTTGCGGCTCATCATCCAAAGGACCTCCACCGCTATCGCACAGTTCACCTGTAGATGCTAGTTAGAATATCACGCAAAATAAAGAAAATAAAGAATACCATTAATGAGCGGGTGATAACTAATAAATGCTCCTTGTGTTGGATGTTCGTCATCTGATAATGGTGAAGGTGAGGTGAGACGAGACGAGGCTTGCGAGGAACGTTGAGGAGATTCAGACTGCTCTGGACAATCGATAGACATTTCCCAATCTCTGGCATCATCAAGGTCACCCCAATGCGATGCACCAAAAGGACAGGGCATTTCTAACACCGACCTGGAGTCATCGGAAGAGGCTAAGCTAGAGAGCCTGTCGGTTTCGGGAAGAGGAAGCATAGAGGATTCCGCATGTAGGTGTAGGTCCGACTTGACATCTTTATGTTTCGACCGAATGTGTAGAATCAGACCTGTCGTGTTCTGAAGCCCTTTATGGCAAGCATGAACTGGGCAACGTAGTTTAGCTGGTGCGCGGTGTATTCTTTGTGGAGGAGCCATGGTATTAAGAGGGAATTGAATGCCGGCAAAATAGCCGCATTGTGGAAAGGCCGTTAGCTCATTCAATTTGCTAAGTCCGCCCGAACTCGCTTCAAGCCACGTTGCACACACATTCCCTCCCTTCTTCCAGTCTTTTACTATCCTCATGTCGCCCCGTCAAAAACAGCTCACCGAGCATCAGCAAGGACAGGAGTCCGAGCAGGAGCTAAATCGTCCTCGTACAAGGGCGAAAAATGCCACACACCACCCTGGAGCGGACACAGTGAGGGCACTACGGGTCCACCGAGATCCAAAAGTCATTCAAGAGGAGAAAGAAACATGCCGAAGGAAAAAGGAAGAAAAGGAGCGCGAGCGAGAAAAAGAAGCAGCCAATAAAAAAGAAGCCGCAAGATTCTTGGAGGACTACCATGCTCAACAAAAGGCCGCTATAGCCAAGCAAGAAGTTTCGATCCCTCGTCGCAGATTGCAAGGTATTTCGCGAACTGCTTTCGCATTTTTCTGCTTGAAGTCGTGATCTAATGTCCATGAACTAGTCATGCCACATCACTCGCTCAAGGCGACTATGACACCTGCGATGACCTCGAAGGCCTCTGGTAAAGCTTCAAATATTAACAAGCGGCGTGGCCAAAAGCAAAAATCTACTGTCGTCGGCGATGCCCCCGCCTCGGATGTGGTTGAGCATGAGCCAGCTAGCGACGATGAGCAGATGGACCCACCAACGAAAAGGGTAAAGCCTTTGTCCCATCAACAAACCACCAGCCGCCCCGTCCCACGCCCAAAAGGAAAAGGTAGTCGAGCGAAAACCACTGTCACCGCAACCGGGATGGGGGGAGAAGTCAGTAATCAAGACGACATCGCCCGTACCGTGGCAAAATGTCCAAACGCCATTTCTGAAGCCAACAGGGATCTGAATCCTGAGACTAAGGATTGCCATGGGTAAGGGTTAACCTGTGGTATTTTGATCACAGGTTGTGCAGGTACAGGTATGGTATTAGCAAATCTAATACTGTGTAATACCATACCTGTAACCTGTAGTTGCAGGTACCGGGCCATTCCGGTCGCGGGTTCCGGGTGATGCCGAGTAGCCTGGCAGCAATGGGTGTTGCTCATATTTCTGCCTGGGCTACCTCACATTGGCACACTATGCCATGTGTAGTAGCGCATCGTGGCGCATCATTGCCTAAACAACATTAATATTTATCTCATTTTCTTGCCCTCATATCGTCGGGTGTGTCGCCGACGTACCGGTTTCGCGCGCTCATGCGCTTTCTCATTCTGTTTTGAGAGGCCAAACAAAGCCAAACTCGAATCGAAACTCAACGCGTCAACTCAACTCGAACATTTTCTCACTGGCCTTTGATGGCAGGCGATCACGATAGTACTAATGCCGCAACCTCAACGCAAACACCGCAAACGCAAACGCCGCCCGAACTCGAACGCCGCAAACGCGCAAACCCGAATGCCGCAAGTGTAAGTTACACAAAGCCACAACGCAAGTGCAAATTCGAACCCGAACCCGAGTTACGCAACGCCAGAACCAACGCAACGCACACACCAATGCACCACAAACACAAACACAAATGCAATTCCAAACTGAACCCAAACCTGAACGCTTCAAATACGAGTGCAACGCAACGCACATGCGAACGCAAACAAGGCAAATTCGAACCCGAGCCCGAACGCCTCAAACCGAGCGCAATGCCGACACTAACGCAACGCAATGCACGCAAACGCGAACAAGCAAATTCGAGCCCAAACGCGAACACCTCAAACACGTACGCAACGCCAACACAACCGCAACGCAACGCAAATGAAACCAAGGGAAATTCGAACCCGAACGCAAAGGCTGCCAAAACACATGCCAGCGCAACGCCAACGACTCAACACAAACACTGCCCGCAAGCACAAATACAAACACAACGCCAATGAGTCAGCGTGAACGCTGCCTGTCAGCGCAAATGCAAACGTGAACACCGCAAACGCAATGCGAACGCCGACAACACAAATGCACATGCCGACACCAAGGAAGCAGGTAATCATTGACATAGATAGTAGTTTGAATTCTGTCGAAATCAACTCCAGTAGCTAAATCTGTACATAAACAAATTATAGATATTGATCCTTGTAATACAATATACTGCGGTGTCAAAGCACCGCGGTTTTCTGTGAACACCATGGTGTAAACCTGCTAACTGCGGGTACGGTATTTGCACGGGTACGGTTTGACAGGTGGCAGGTACGGTGTGCCAAAAATAACCCATGGTGTCACCCGTGGCAATCCTTAGGTCCAACAGCGCCACCCAGTCATTCTATGATGCTTGTGGCCAGAAGAACCCCCACCCAGAGATGCAGAAGCAAATCAAGTCGGACTTCCGCAAGTTTCAGCGCGATTGGGAGGCACGGAGCCTCCAATATGATGAACATTCCACTGCTAAGTACTTCCTCCGCAAGAGTGTAGACCATGCACTCTATATCCTGATCTTCCAACCCCATCACTATGCCAATATCACCATCGTCGCCTCGACCAACCTCGCACATCCTTACTGCGACCCATACAAGTCTTCATGGGTCCACTACCTTGCCGAAGACCTGCACACACTAGACGAGTGGTACTAGGTGCATGGAGAGCACCTCCATAAGAAGGGGGTGGTGTTACGAACTTTTTACCTTTACTGTATTATGGACTGCTGACTCCATTATGCTTACCCATTTGCCCTGTCTTACTTCAGACTGATTACTGTACGTATTGCCTTCTGTATAGCTACCTACGCCTGATGACTCCTGCCTGATGTACTGATACATGCTGCCTCAAGTACCGATACTATGTGTGACTAGGGATGGACACGGGTAAGGGTAAACCCACGGTTTTACGGTCATGGGTGTGACAGGTACAGGTGCAGTTGCCTAATTCTACTACCTGTGATACACCAGACCTGTTTTGGCAGTGTCACGGGTTTTGACGGTGTGACTCGTGACCTCTCTTGTGCGTGTGACGTTTCCTTATTCCTTCCTTCCACTCTTCCACAATGATGCGCAACACACACCAAATGACGACGGCATGCAACAATAACAACAAATGATGGCGCGGCACCTGACAACTCAATGCAACGACAGTGTGTCACCCGACGACACAATGCAATGATGGTGCAGCACCTGACAACGCTAGTGTTGAGGAAGTTTGGTTTGTGCCTGAAACCACTTAGTGAAATGAAGGTAAAGATCTTATTCAATTGCTTAGTAAATTTAGGGTTATGGTCTTCTATATCTGGAGATAGTGTCCCTAAATTTGCTAAGCAATTGAATAAGTCCTTTACCTTCATTTCACTAAGTGGTTTCAGGCACAAACCAAACTTCCCCAACACTAGACGACGCAACAATAACAACAAACAATGGCACGGCACCCGACAACTCAATGCAAGACGGTGCCACACCCGACGACACAACACAAATGAGCACGGCACCCGACAACTCAATGCAACGACGGCGCCACAGCTGACAACACAACACATAGACAGCCTGGCACCCGACGATACAACACAAATGACGGCACGGCACCCGACAACTCAACTCAATGACGGCACCACATCCGAGGACACAACACAATGACGGTGTGGCACCCGAGGACACAACGCACATGACAGCATGGCACCCGACAACACAATGCAAACGACGGTGCCACACCCAAGTTGACCCAACAACACAATGCAAGTTATGCAACGACGGCGCCACACCCAACGACACAACACAAACGACGGTGTGGCACCCGAACAACTCAACTCAATGACAGCACGACACCCAAGGACACAATGCAATAACGGTGCAACACCCGACAACAACATAATGCAATGACGGCACAACACAACAAAATGCCGACACGAACACAACACGATGCCGACGCAAATACAACATGGACAGTAATAACACGGTGGCATACTATACCCTTGATATTTAGAATAGTGTATATAGTTTAGTGAACCACGGGGTGTACCTGCAGTAACACTGTGCGGTTGTGCAGTGTACTGCAGTGTACTGACACCATGGTAAATGAATAAAAACCACGGGTTGAACCCTTCACCACGGGTATGGGTTATAAACGGGTACGGTGCCACAGGTAAGAGGTGCGGTGTAAGGTTAAGTCACCCGTGGTGTAAGGTTAAGTCACCCATGGTGTGACCCGTGTCCATCCCTATGTGTGACCGTGTGCCCTCCGATAGCTACTGTACGCTACTGATACTACCACTACTAGGACTAGCTGTGACTCAGATCCTACTAGCATAGTTACCTGGACTCCTTGTATATAAGGATGGCCTGACTAGAGAGTTGAGCCTTAAGCTCGACTTTGTATGCAATCTACATTGTTGTTTGTCCCTCCTCACTTAGTGTCAGCCTAAGTGTCTGCCTCAAAACTTCCCCTCTCATCTCCTCACCTCACTCGCACTCGGCTCATCGCTGAGAGCATTCATACGCCTGCTTAGTGCTATAAACTAAGACGTCTACTGCTAGTCAATCCTAAAGCAGTAATCATCGCATGTGCCGGCCCAGACCTCCTACCCAGCGTATCACCTTCGCATTCTTACCCGAAGTGGTCCCCGGCCCGCCTCACCGCTTGATGGCCCGTGTCCCACTTGTCACCGATCACCATCAGCCATATAGTGATCGACTCCCTTCCTAATTCGTCTTACGCCAGTGTCACTCTGGATTACCATCTCCTTTGGATCTATATTCGATTCCTCACTACTTATCTTTGTTGCCCATTTGTCTCTAGTGAATAGCCAAGCCCTCAATCGTCCAGTCCTCTAAACAACCATAGGACTATAGAAAGTCACCCGGTATAGTGAACGGCCTGTAGAGCCATAACAGCTGCAAACGACAGTCCTGTTGGGGTCTGTGTCGCTTCTCCCCAAGACGAGTCACTGCCAGGGCACTTCCTGAATGAGGAGGATGTTGGATGTAGAATGTTGGAGGAGGGTGGTCATGATGGTGGGGCGTCTTCTGACGTTCACAGATGAGACATGTAACGCTCTTCGTTGGGTTTCTGGGGTGTGAGGTTGTTCAGTCATATTGAATGTGTCCATCATGGGTGTGATTGTCGTCGATGTGAGAGGAGGCTGACAAAGCGAGGGAGGCTTGTCGAGAGGCGGCATCGAATGGGCAGTCAGAGGTCCCTGCTAAATGATTTAGGTTGACCTTACGTCCCTTCTTAGTGCACACAAAGCAGGTGACGGGGCAGTTGCAGGGGGCGCCTTTGTGTTTCGAGGCATTGGGGCAGTTCATGGTGTGAGAAGCTGTGGGGTGGGAGCCTCCACATCATGCGCAAATGACGTGTTCCTTGGGTTTAGTGCATTGTTCAATGCTATGTCCGATCTTGCGACAGTGTGAGCAAACAAGGATGCATGATTGATACTTCTCGGCTTGCACCCGCTTGCCGAAGATGGCTGGGGGGGCTCGAAGTATCATCTCCAGCGCTTGGCCGTCCTCATCGTGGAAGCCCCAAACAATGCTCCTGTGTTCCTTGTTGTGTGAGGACTCGGACCCAACGTCCATCAGCCAGCGTGGGTCGGCAAGGTTACATCAGCCGTGACAGACCGGGGAGTCCTGGATTTCTTTAAGGAGGTCAGCTGGGCTGTAGAAGACATCATATTCATCTCTGCAAGGGACTCCGTGGAAGACGACGTTAGTGAACCCGTCACGAGGGACGGCTCGCGTGACATTACCCCCAAAGGGGCGTGCCATGACGTGTGTAAACTTTTCCATGGTCGCGAACGTCTGCTTACCCGAAAAGGTATAGATCATGTTACGTGATCTCCCCAGCCTACCATCTGACCAGCGAAGCGCAACAAGTTCGATGGGTGCTTTGAGGGATGCGAGTTCGGCCTTCACGTCTTTGTAGATCTTTTGCGTGTTGAGTTGTATCCACTCCGGGTATGCAGGGTGTCGCGAGTCCAGGACCATGACGAAGTCCGACCGCGCGAGTTCGATTGGTAGCGGCTTACACGCCTTGGATGCCGTCGCGTAGGTCGGCCTGTTAGGGGGGTTGGAGGGCGTCGCACTCTGGTTCGCTTTGGTCCCTTGTTCTTTAGCGGCGTCTTTGGGTTTGGTAGGGGCGGGTGACGGTGACTTCTCGGTGGCCTTCTTCTTGCGTCCTTTCGAGACCGTGGTCCACGTCAACGGCTTGTGTGCCGCCTCGGCGGGTGTGGGTCCGAAGGCAATGATCTCTTCGGGGTCGGATGTAGGAACTTCGGGGGACGGGGCTGGTGGTGGGAGGGTGGCTATGTTGGGCCAAGATGGAGCCCGCTCCGTGATCGGTTTCGCGATGTCCGGGATAGTAGTCTTAGGTCGGGAGGGGGCTAAGGTCGGGGGGAAACATGGCGCTCCCGTAGTAGCGCGGAAGTGGTCGTCGTCCTTGGGAGTGAATGGTGAGTAGAGATCAATACCGTGTCTGTGGGCATGGGCGAGGTAAAGCTCGCGGAATTCCGAAGCGAACGACTTCGAAAGTTTGTCGAATGATTTACCCGTCATGCGTTGGTACGCTTGGGAGACGATATTAGTTAAGTCCCTGTTATTGATAGCCGAGATCCGTCTCAGCCATGTGCGTGCGACCATAGGCCTGTCGTCCGGGCCCATGTCGCGTCCCATGGTCTTTACCAAGCCCGCGATCATCTCACAGGCTTGCGTCTCGTAATCGATGCGCGGGTGGTCGTAACTTTGGTCGAAGAAGTCAGTATCAATCAGTTTGTCGTCTCGTAGGTGTCGGACGTAGTCCCACGCGTCCTCCGCGGTTTGCATCTGTCGGTCTATCTCGGTCTCGTATGCGACTAGCTTGGCCTCCGTCTCAACGGGTGCCTTCGCCGGGGTGAAGTCAGCACTGTAGTCCATGTACTCGTTGCCGTACGATTCCCTCATCTTCTTGGCGTACTCCGCGGATTCGACCGCGGCAGCCTCCAGTCGTGTGATAGTGGAGGCCATCTGGGGGAGTAAGGAAGTAAGCTCGGAAATGCGGCGTAACGCCGCTCGCGCGTCAAAGTCATCCGGATCGCGTCGCTCGAGGATCGTGGGTTCGCTCTGTTCTCTGATGGGGTGGGCGGGTAGAACGTAAGCCGTACTGATGGCGGGCGTTTGGGCGCCAGAGCCAGGAGCCGTGCGGCGCTTCTTAGACCGTGGTGTGGGAGGGGGTGAGTCAGCAGTCGTAGGGTTCAGGGCAAGGGTAAGGGAGCTGCGCAGATCTCGCGTGGTGTCCTCTCGTTCTGCTACAAGGGTCTCTCGGAACTTAGCCAACGCGGAGTCGTGCTTGGCTCGGGCCTCGAGCTTGTCTTGTTGTAGCTTCTCTGCCAGTTGGTGCTTGTATTCGAGGAGGGCCTTTCCGTGTTCGTCGCGGTATCGTTGTTTGAGGGTAGCCAGTTCGTGATCGACCTGTTCGTTGGCGCCCTTCTGGAGTTTGGAAACCTGTTCGAAAATGAAGGCCTCCCTGTCGAAGGACGCCTCGGCCGTCTTCTTTGCCTCGAGTCTGTGATACATCAGTTGGTTGTTCACCTCAGCCTCCGACCACGCGCTGATGGTGTTGGAGACCGCCGCGCCGGTTATTTGTGCCTGTATGTACTCTTCAAGTGCTTGCCGTTGAGCGGTGATCCATTCCTGCATTCGATCGTCAAGGCCTGCGAAGTTAGCGACGTGTTGGTGGTTGTTAGTATTCTTAGTCAAATCTTCGATCAGGCCTTCTTTCAGGATGATCTCCTGAGAAGCGGCCCAATCCGAAACTTCCTGGCATACTCGCCTATTGGTCTCGTTGAGAAGCGACTCACGGAGCGCTCGTCTGTCAAGTTCGTTGGAGAACTGGATGTCGTCGATCGAGCCTTGAGGCTCCGGTGCGTGGACGGTGCGAACACATCGGCTGCAGTGGATGCGCCGTTTGAGCGTGTCCTCACCGGACCACAGGAAACCCCGGATGTCATCCAGTAGGATGCGTAGCTGTGAAAGTGAGTGAAGTTCGTCCCCTGACATGTTCTCGAAGGGGTCCCTGATGTCGTCTGAGCCAGATTGTTCTTGTTGCGCTCGGAACGCTTTCTGGACGGCGTAGATGTATGCCAGAACGAGGCGGAGCCACGTTTCACGTTGAAGGGGGTTGTCGTCGTCGTCTATGTCCTCCGTCATAGAGAGGAGGAAAGTCTGGGAGCCCAAGATAAGGGTGCGGGCTATGTGTCCTTCGTCGAACTCGCCGACATCAAGAGGGTCGGCGAGCGTGTTTGTGGTTGGGGTAGTGGATTGGTTGATGAATTCGCAGAGAAGGGAGTCAAGGGGTGGGGGAGGGTTGTTCCTAACAGGAATGGGGAAGAGGTGGTGGGTGTTGTCGCCCATGATAGAACGGTCGGCGTGGGTGATTGATTGGGGGATGGAGGGGGGTTGTTGAGGAACGGAAATGGTGTTCGTGAGGGGTTGGTAGGTTGGATGAGGGTGTGTATGCTGAGGAATGGCCCTAGGTCCGCAACGCGATCTCCTAGGGATGGTGGTGGTAAGTGGAAGAGTTCTGCACTGACATCGGTTCTCACGGGAATAGAGGAAATTCAAACGAAACTACCGTTAGTAGCTTCTGCATCACCATCTACTCATTGACCCTACTCCCGCGCTTTTGACCAACATTGAATAACGACGGGGCGACCAGAGAGCTGTCTCGCAGCAACAAACTCCGCAACTGCATCTCGCACAGGGGCAGGCAATTCGAGACCTTCCAAGAAAAGATTCCGTACAGCAGGAAGTACCGCAGTGCAACCTTCCTGGGCGAGCCTTCTGAGGGAAGGTGCAACATACAGCGCAATTTCTTTAGATAGGTACAGGTCCTCGACCCAGCGAAACAAGCATAATAGCTGAAGCCATAACGAATTCTGCGTATGGCCTGCCCGGGGTGGTGAGTATCCACTCCAGTCATGGTATCCGCGAATGCCAAGGTGATCTGAGGCGGGAGAAATGGATTGAGCACGGACCCATTCCACGGCCTGAACCCGCCAGGATGGTTCTTGACATCTGAGAGCGAATTTGATCGACATGATATCGGTGGTCCCACTTCGTGGACAAAGAGCGACAATGATCGTGGCCCTGTTAACGAGCATGTAAGCTTGGTCGCGTCTCTTGTATGACTCCGAACGACAAATGATCCAGAACATTAGTCGGGTGTTAAAAAGCGCTGAAGCTTGACCCGGAAGTAATATAGTGAAGTGCTTGAGTTCTGGGGCGCATATCCCGGTGAAAACGTTGTTTATGTATGGATAGAAGCCTCGGAAGAAAACCGAAGTAAGCTTGGGGAGGACAACGGGTTTGGGCGGAGGCGGACGTCCTTGGATGGGACGAAATTGATCTGGCCGAAAGTCGATTACAAGTTCTTCCAGCATCTTCAACGTAGACAGACAGTCGAACATCGCCTTCGGAGGAAAGTAACCAGAAGGGGGGATATCCTTGATCTCAAGACGGACAAGATGGGTGGCAGAGGAAAGTAGGACCGGTAATGCCGGGAATGCAATGTCTTCCGAAAGGAACGACCGTAGATGTGGCACGGATCTGCCCATAAACGAGCTGGGAAGGATTGGTTCTACTTCCGAGTCACCGAATGGCTTCCCAAGAGAAATGCGCGTCAGTGCAGGGAATGGTTTCCGGGCCGCCACAGCCAGTCTCTCCAATGCCTCATCTGAAAGGCCCGAAATGAAGATTTCGTCGATGCGATCATTGTGCTCAAGCGCAGCGATGACGTTATCCACATCCTCCTCTTCAAGGTCAGCTGCCATTAAGAGGATGGGCAACGCCGGCCAGATGTCGATCATCTCCCTTACGCGTGTCCCAGGCATGCAGACGAGTCGGATGTCCAGACAAGGGGAATGCCTAAACACGATATAGCGCCACCTTGGGCACACGTGTATCAGCGCCTCCCATTCTTCTTCGTCATCATCGCACACGTAGAACATGAATATTTCAAGGAGAATCTCGTCGGGAAACGAGTCGATTGTAAGGTAACCTATGTCGCAATAGTCAGCGGTCATTGCATCGTACTGCTACAATAGACGTACGTCGACCTCGTCTGATTACTAATCCCTCCAACGTCTGTTGATATAAATGATGCACAACAGCCTCCGCCATCAAGGCAGTTACTGAAAGGCTATCTATTGAAGGCGACAATATGGTTGTGCTAGGCAAGGTGCGGGAGAGCAAGGGCAATGACTCTGCCACTCGAGTTATGGAGGAAGTAAAATTAGTAAGCTTCCTTTGACGCATGGATACGGCGGACTCACGAATGAGGATTCGATTGTCGATTGGGGGAAGACTTGGTAAACTTTAATCTAATGGGATCTCCAGGATATAGCAGACGAGGTAATGAGTGTAATTAGGGATGGTGCAGCGGATGACAGCGCGGGGTACAGCCAAGCTTCGGAGGTAACACGCGAGTCTTCAGGAATAGCAGAATGCCATTCACTTCCAAGTACCACACGCTATATATATACCGTACTGCAAGACATGGGCGCCTAAAGGAACTCTCGGCCTCCCCGGTGAAAGGGAGGTATGAAAGGGGATGATCCTACGGGTGGCGCAAGTATCGAGGTGGCGAAGCCACCACCGCGACAAAAGGCCATGAGGTATGTTGTCCTACGATCGAACTCTGGGTTGCTGTGCTAGTTCTTGTACAATTGGGTCCTGCTTGTGGCGAGTTTTCACCCATTGTTATAATGAAAATATCCTATTGGCTGTCAGGATAGTCAAAGACTTATAAGAGGACTGGAGAAACCGAGAACAGACTTGGTTCATCGACATAGGAACACCACTGCAAAGTCGGGGGAAAAAAGGTGAAAGCCACGCGACTGAAATGGTAACTAAACAGTCGGGGGACACGAATCGTCGAGCCAGCGCTGCCAGTGCCAGCTATACTGGAAAGACAGACTCAGCGTCTTCCTCGGTCAATCGCTCGGCCAGCTCGGGGAACGACATTAATGACATATAATAGACAATGCAACGCCGAGAAGCGGCTGTCAACCGTCGGGATACAGCGCGTCGGAGTCGGCTCGGTGGTGCGTCCACGTGACAAATTGTGAAGTGAGCCACCCGGAAGATTCCGAAAAGCCATGGACATGCTCTTTCTGCTCGCAAGTGACAGCACAGGTAGCCCGCCGACTGCGGAAGTGACTCCGTCATACGTATTCGCATCGCGACGATTCTCGCCAAAGGTGCACCACCCCGATGTCGTCGCGCTGCTCAAGGTGCCCACCCTCTTCCGGACGTCCTCGTTGTCGACAGCCTGTAGCGAATCACGCGTCTGGCCTGGAACCTGGAACGCTAGCGTGGACGCACTGAGCAGGTCAAGGACGTGGTGTCGTCGATAGGGACAGGGGAGGTCAGTTAGAGCTTAGAAAAGCGACAGGTGGTGGATACGCGCATAGGGAAACGCCCCGCACGTGTTCCTGTGCTTGGTCTCAGAAGCGTGATGTTGGTTTTTTTTTTGCAATTTCCACGACATTTTCATGCCGCCCTTTCGCTTGACGTGCTTTTGTCGCGCGTCGGTGATAGTAATCCCACCCCTCATGCATAATGATGCATTAATGCATTCCCTGATTTGTGCATCTCTGAATCTTTTTTACGTCCCCATGAACCTAACGGGATGTGACCACATGACATTTCCCAGCAGTAGGTCGTTGAGCGTAATATGTGTCGTCTGGTGATTGTGAGGCAGTTATCGATGAAGTGATGCAATAAGGAACAGCCACGCCTTTCGAGCGAACGACGCCATGGTTATCCGGATTGGGGCGTATCGCGCAGTACTTTACGCAGGGCTATCTGCTAACTTCGAACTTTGTCTCTTTTATCCGGTAATCCTGTATACTGTTACTGATTTTTGTATGCTCGGCCTGTCGTTCTTCCATCTCGATGGCGCATCTCTCATGCAATGGCATTACTGTTCCTTAAAGCGAATCATCGGTACTGGGTCCAACGTGCTGATCATCTTATGTGTTTCGTGATTGCAGAAGACTAGATGATTAATTTCATGATCTGTGATATCCAAAGTCGTGGGAAGGCCATCTTATATATTCTATGAGATATGGTACTACAGGCCGTGCACTGAATCTTATGTGAATAGTAATTTCCGGAATTCCAACAGCCCATCATTAATGAAATGTTTCGTCAAGTAATATACCAGCAACAACAGCGAAGTGAGCAAACCCTGGTAGTGGTGGTAAAGTGAGATAGCCAGTACCTCAGAGCGGGCAATCACTGAAAAGGAGTATCGTACGTTGACGTAGGTGGGCCTAGACTACACTGATGTCAATTCTCAAGAAGATGCAAGAAATTCGAAGGAAATTAAACATTCTCTGCACAACCATCGTAGCACGGATCCAAATGGGACCACATCGTGAGTTCTAGAGATACCTAACAGAAAAAGAAGGATTGAGAGCAGAGAACAGGCTTGTGATCCCGATGGAACCGTAAACGCGTTAATGATAGGGTCAGAGGGCGGCTGCATGCGGGCAGAAAATGGCTTCTATTGCCTAGCTTTCTAGAAGTCCGGGAGGGCGTCTTAAATATAGGGAAGGTGCGTACAATCTGCTAAACCTGACAACAAGTGGTACTAGAAGAAAGAAGAAACAATGATAGAGGGAAGGGGGAAAGACTAGGGTCGAGTAATGTGCGTGACAATGGGCACAAAGAGGAGAGGGCTTGTAGTTAGCAAGTGGTAAATTAGAACAAAACCGGAAATGAAGAAGAATGCTTATAAGGAAGTAGAGAATAGAGAGCAGAGGCGCGTCGACATGAGATCAGGGGAGGTCGGGGGAG
>QFEY01001064.1:0-84407 GCA_003316435.1 Russula virescens
GAGGACGTTCCAGGCAATGACGAGATCACCCTCCAGCGCAAGTTTGGAAATGAGAAGTAAGCAGTGTTGGCTGGGTTCCGTGAGACCTCATTTTCTTAAACCGCCCGGTGCGATAGTATCCGCTTCATTTTCTCCATCGCGGACCTTCAGACTGCCGAGGAGGAGAACTTCGAGGCTACTGAGGGTGAAGAAGGTGCTTCTGCAGACGCCGAGACATCGTACCCGCTTCGCTGCTCGTTCACTATCTCCAAGGTACGTGAGAAAAGCTTTTGCCACCTCTCTCCGCCGTCTGACGAGCGGTATGCAGCCATCGATCCCCGGTGCGATGAGCATTGATGCCGTATGTCAAGAGGGCGTGTTTGTAGTCGAGAACGTGTCGTTCTACAAGGATGCCAAATTGGCCACGGACCTCACGGCCGAGGCTGATTGGAAGCGTCGCGGCCTCTACATCGGCCCTCAGGTGTGGTCTACCCCCCTTTTTTTCTTCGTCACCGTCGAGAGCATGTACTCAAAATGTGTTCCTGCTAGTTTGAAACTCTTGACCTTAACCTCCAAGAGGAATTTGAAAGGTTTCTTCAGGAGCGTGGCATCAACGAGAGCCTTGCGTTTTTCGTCCCCGAGTACGCGCAGTACAAGGAGCAAAAGGTACGCCTCATTATTTGTGTGTTGAATGCTTATAACTGACTGTGCCTGTGTTTTAGGAGTATGTCGACTGGCTAAGCAACGTCAAGAATTTCATTGATGCTTAACCGACATCATTCTCGCATATATCACCACAACCCCAAAATTACACCAGATTTCTAGATGTTACTAATGTTATAATGACTTGTCCTCACCGCAACTCCGCTCAATACATGCTTCCTCATGCCTAATTGACCTTTTTACTAGATGCATCGACCCTTCAACCGCTTCACCAATTATGTCAGAGTTTCCTCTCCTTGCTCTCCTTGCTTTCAAACAAAGATCTGCCGTACACAATTCGAACCAGGGCCTTGTGCCCCATTGCAAAAGGCAAGACATTACACCAGAACATGAGATCATAGCCCATACCACTTTGCTGGCGGGTTAGTTGTGCCTCAACTCGTCGGCCATCGAAATTTATTAAAATCTGAACAATAGAACCCTCAGCTGTTGTATCAACAAACTAGCTATGTGTGTACCTGAACAATAGAACTAGTACACGATGAGTGAATGTATGCGGCTGTAGTGTGGTGTGCGACTTACCCCTCAGCTGTTGTATCAACAAACTAGCTGAGGGAAGGGTTAGGGATGCGCGTTCGTAGTTATATCGTAGGTCATGTGACTGCACGCCATGATCTATCGCGTCCCGCGTTCCAACAAAATTGTGATAACTGAATGGCCGGTCCATATTTTATGGATCGAATTTGCAAACACGTCCTCTTCCAAACAGAATCGGGATGAATTGTATTGTATGGTCCTTTGTTTCGATAACGTCACCAAGCAGAATGTGATGGGCGATGCTTTCCTAAGACACTAGTCGTAATCACCCTGTCATCTTTGTTGTGGTTATTGCATGAGGCACCACATGCACCACACTTGAGTCCATACTGTCACGGTTAACGTTTCAGGTTCTTGAGGTTGAATCCAAGAGCTGTGACCCTTAGGCGTCGAACACAATGAGATCTCCGAGTGAGTGCGAATTTTGACCAGGCCAGATGCTCGATGGGTGACGCCATGAAATTGTAGGTGCTGTTGCTTTGCAAGAGGGAGAATCAACCGCCAAGCCCCATAGATGGCATGTCTTAAAGATGGTACGCATCCCTACGGTCGGAGTTACCAAGCGACAATACTGTGCAAGAGGTATCATGGGTATGGGCGGACTTGAACTCACAGTAATAGTAGGATCGATTAAAGGTATATGATATCCTACTCAAGACCCTTTTCAAATACTATGCACTGTACTCGTACTAGTAACAATGTAGCATATATCGTCAACGTGAGCCCTGGGTTCAAGGGCTGCAGGGGGTACTACATGCGACACTTCAATACTCCAAGTCGTCGCGTCTTCGTCCCAAGAGTTTGACGCTTGTAGCTGTTGAATTTGTAACAGAAACGCGATGTGCTCAACCAAATGAAAAGCAGGCTAACATTGACCACAGTCTTGACCGAGACACGAAGCGCTGGGCGCGATGTCACTAAAGGTAGTACTACAGAGTGAGAACACTACTTGTAGAGCTAACCTCAGGTCCTCAGCTGGAATGAAAAGAAGGGTGAGGTCGTGGTAGCGAACACAAACAGACTTAAGTGCGAGGAAAACATCTATGACAGTGGGTCGTAGCAAGAAGTACGGGCTAATTGTGAAGGTAAAAAAAGCGTAAAGACATAAGCACACGAGACCGTCCAATTTACGAGAACGATAAGAACAGAACAGAAGTCCATGACAGTGGCCAACAGGATCGTGGCTACTTCGCCAAGTGCATGCTGACCTTCCTATGGCACTGGCCCGTGTATGTCAGGAGCGTGAGGAAGAAAACCCTGAAACATTTCGCGTAATTTGTTGACTACATTGTCACGATCTTCGTGGTTGCCCCGTTGCAGCCGCCGGATGAGAGCAGGGAGCCGGTCTCCAAACGTTTGCCTGCTGTCGAGGGAGTGGATTTCTATGTTCATGAGAATCGCGAGAGTTTCAGTGAACTTGAAAGAGGTCGCATACTCGATCTGGAAGTCTTCCGTTTGACTCGGATGTGAAAGGACACCATAAATAAACGCGTCAACGTTCTTGTCGTTCATATCGTTCACCGAGGATGCGGTGGGGCTGTTGTTACATATCATCTCTACCATGTCTTGGGGCCACCCCATCACGTCCCGTACCCATCGCCACTCTGTGTGCCCAACTCCATTGATCGAAAACGCATGCCTACGTGTAGCCCACCCTCGTAAAAGGTGGCAGTGGAGCAACGCGCGAATGGAGTGAGCAGTTACACGGATGATGGCAGGGTTCCCATAGGCACATAGCTCCTGCATTATGTCGAGGTTTGCCAGTTTTCCTCGCATCTTGAACAGCGAGTAATCGTCTGGCAAGACTCTGCGTTCGAGAGGGACGAACGAGCGTCTGACAATGTGGTGGAAAACATCCATGCATATCGAGAGTCGGCGGTACGTATTCTCATCGAGTAGAACAGTGCCTGGGGCACAACTTCGTAGAAGATCGAGGAGGCGATAGCTGAAGACAGGCTTTCCAGGCTCAAAGGAAACGTTGAAGAGATGTATGATTGTCTCTCCTGGTAGAGCGGCCATAAGTTTTTCAAACTCGCTTTGTTCGGTTAAGGCTGGCAGTTCGAGCAGCCATTCGAGTGCCGCGGCATCTATAACATGAGCCCGTGATAGGGCATCAATGATTGTGCTTGTCTGAATGCCGTCCTTAACACGCTGCCTGGCCATAAAGTAGGCAACGTTGATGAGTCCCAACCACCGGGTTAGCAAAGGAACTCTCCCTCTTAGGCCCATCTTCAGGAGTAGCCTGACGAACCATCGAAGAACAACCAGTGGGAGGTAGGGGAGAAGTTGCCGTAAAGACCAAAGTGTACTGGTCACCGGGGTAAAATATGGGCAGAGGTGGTCCAACAAAGGAAGTAAGGTCAACGTGACGTACACGATTCCGAAGATCCCCACAGCAACTAAGACGACCATGGCCACCGTCTCGGAAATAGAGAAAAAAAACAGCACGAGACCGGCGTAGAAGAGGAACACAGCGAAGTGGAGGAGTATTAGAGCCGCCTCGACAGTTAAGTCCATAGGGTATCGCTTGGTGCCCAGGAACAAAAATGAACGGACACGTGCACGCTGTCTTGTCACGCCTGGGAGTTGTGGTAGATCGGTGTATCTGCGTGCCCATGGCCTCGTCATCGTTGCGAGCACAGCAGATGCGGTGCTAAGCACAAGGCTTAACAGCCATATTGCATTTATGTAGATAGCGGAGAGACTGGGGGAGAATGGGGGAGGCGATTGAGGCTGGATGCCAGTGTTGTTGCCATTCGTGAAACCAGCCATCTGCTGGGATATTTGTCCAAGAAGAAACACGGTTTGGTCGCCAGAAGCGGGGGTTAACTTTTTGTAGCTTTCGATGATAAAAATCCCGACGGTCGCAGAGAGAAGACCAGCCTTCCGACCTGTCACTGCCACGAATATTGGGACCAACTAGATTATGACTTACGAACACAAGGACACCATCCGCATCCGCTTTCCAGTTATCGGCCACTCTTATGTCATAATCCTTGACCACTTTCAGATATTTCGACCACAGCCATTCCTCTTGGACTATTGCCAAAGTTCATAAATGAGGTGGAAGGCTCCTTCCCCAGACGTACCCTCATCGACCTTCAAATCCTCCGCGTCCTGAGAGGGTCCAAATACCCCACTGAGGTGAGTATACAACTCGGACTCTGCCATTCAAATGAATCAGGCGTCTGCTATGGCAAATGTCAAGATGGGGGCGAGCTGGGGGGAGGATAGGATAAATGAAGCCAAGAGTTCCCTATCAAGAGTATTGTGGGTCTACGGGAGATATGATATACAGATTTTAGCAGACGCCACTACTAGTAATCCCATTCCTCACAATCCTCAGCAGCCATCCCTACACTTCTTTCCACCCCGCGTCTACGGTATAGGGCGAGCCCCTACCATGACCCCGAAAAGTCGTGTCGACACGCCATATTCGGGTGCCTGACGCATCCGACGCACCGCCTTCGTTGTTTCACACACTTGGTGCTTTGCCTGCTTTGGACTTACTTTCTACTTTCTTCTTTGGTACTAGAGCTGGAAGACAATAAAAGGCTATCCGACAAGCAATCGAGAAGTCTACACCCTCGGGTCCAGCCGTTAGCTCCATAGGCGCGAGGTTGTCTGGACTTCGCATTCTCGATCCTCCTTCCTGGATGCAAATTCTTTCCTCATTCTTTTCAACATCATTTTCCCTCAAATAACATATATATTGTGACTCTATAAATATTGGTCCCACAAATGAAATATATGCCAATATTTGAATAAAGTACACATAAAATCTAAACATTGTCTCTCGGAAACAGTGCGCCAAACATTAATAATTCTTCGAAATTATACATACTAGAGTGCATCTCACTGGTAGCCTTTCAAGCCCTTCGAGCCCGCCTTCCCTGCGCTTTTAAGGATGCGTACCCCTGTATCACCGAGGACAGACGACATTCATCCAGCTCAATGATCCTGATTGTACTGTTGCTTACCTGGATACCGGTCAGCTCCTGGACCCAGTCAGTCACGGTTGATCACCTCAATTCTGGGTTTGTTGCCCCCAAAAACTTGGGATTGAAAGCTATGAATAGCTAGTTTCACCTCACATTTAAATCATTTTATTAGCTCTTTTTGTTGGGGGTAGGCATCACAACCGGGGCTGACCGGTATCCAGGTAAACAACAGTATTTTGGGTCGGAATACGCCACGCTCTTCACTAGCCCATATAGCTGCATGCACATTCTCTGCCTTCCTTCTTTTAAGGCCCTCGAAAGGCGTGAGTTCATCCAACTCCTGCATGTGCTCCAGCATGAGCCCAGTGATGTGGATGGAGAGCACTCAGGCTAGCAGGGTGTGGTGCAGGCTCTTGTTCTTTACGATCGTCTTGTAAGTCAGCGACAGCGGAACGGGAATTGCGCTGAGCTTCACAGCTGAGTCGACGTCGACGAGACAGTCCTGCCGTACGACGAGGATCGTCAGCCTTGCAGGGCTAAAGTTCTTCTGCGCACTGACGGTGTGCTCGCAAAGATGCGGGATAAAACGGGACATGAACGAGGATGAGTAGTCACTGACAGGCGGGAGGCCGCCGAGCTTGTGCAGAAGGTGCACGAAGGGGAAGTACATCTGGGCTGCGGAATCCGGCAAGAACTGGATGCTCTCGACCATCTCATTGTTGCAGCAGTAGATGATGGAGGGCGCGGGAGAGAAGGCATACTTGCCCTGCGGCGGCACGTTATCCCACGACACGCTGTCCTTAGAGTACTTATGGACGTTGGCCACGATTTTCATGCGAGCGCCAAAGATGTGTCCGGCCTCTCTGTAGGCCTTTTTTCTCCACGAGCCTGTGAGGGCGGGGCCAATGATACAGTTGGTGGAGAGGTCTGGATAACGACGAAGAACTGAGTGGTCTCACATCCCTGTGTGAGGAGATGGATACGGCTATAATGCATAATGGCTGAAACACAGGAAATGGGTCGTAGAAATGCTCAAAGGAATATAAATACATACATACCCAGATAGAATATGCTTCACAATGTCAGACCATGGTCAACGATGCCCGATGGGCGACGCCATGAAATCGTGGATGCTATTGTTTTTGCAAGTGGGAGAACCGACCGCCGAGCGCCATAGATGACCTGTCTTGTATTCACGCATCCACACAGTCGGAATCACCAAGTGACTGTACAAGAGGTATCCGGGTATGAGCGAATTCACGGAGACAATAAGATCCATAAGGCATATAATATCCTACTCAAGTCTCCTTTCAAATATTATATACTGTACTCGCACTAGTAGCATTGCAGCATTATATTGTCAACATGAGCCCTGTGTTTAAGAACTACAGGAGAGACTGGAGAGTGCCACCTATGCAACCTTTCTATACTCCGAGTCGTCACACCTTGGTTCCAAGCTTGTGGTTGTTGAATTTGTAACAGAAACACGAGGTGCTCAACCAAATGAAAAGCAGGCTATAATTGACACGGTCTTTACTACCTGTACCAGCGACACGAAGTGCTGGGCGTGATGTCACTAAAGGTAGTACTATGGAGTCAGAATAGAACCAACCTCGACAGTGGATCGTAGCAAGAAGTACGGGCTAATTGTGAAGGTCAAAAAGCACAAAGACATAAACACATGGGACTGCCCGATCCATGAGAACGACAAAGAATAGACGCACAGGACAGCGGCCAACAGGGTCGTGACCACCTGGTACGCCCGAGTGCACACTGACCTTCCTAGTACAGGTGAGGAAGAAAATCCCGAAATATTCTGCGTAATGTATGGACTACATTGTCACGACCTTCATGGTTGCTCCGTTCCAGTCGCTGGATGAGGAAAGCAAGACGGATTTCAAATGCTTGCCTGCTGCCGGGGGAGTGGATATCTATGTTCATGAGAGTCGCGAGTGTTTCAGTGAAACAAGTCGCATGCGCAATTGGGAGGTCATCCGTTTGATGTGAAAGGATGCCATATATAAACGCATCAACGTTCATGTTGTTCATATTGTCTAACGAGGCGGGGGCGGTGGCGCCATGCCTAGATAGCATGTTTATAACGCCTTCCGGCCACTCCATCACGTCCTGTAACCATTGCGATTCGGATTCCCCAACTTCATCCGAATAGAAAGATCTAGCTCTAGCCCAAACTTGTAAAAGGTGTTTAGTGAGCAATGTGCAAATGGAACGAGCGGTCACACGGATGGCGGGATTCCCATCGGCACAAAGCGCCCGCATTAAGTTGAGTTTGGCCAGTTTCGCTCGCATCTCAATCAGCGAGGAATTGGTTGGCAATATTCCGGGTCCGTGAGAGATGATTGAGTGTCTGAAAATGTGGTGGAGAGCATCCATGCATATTGAGAGTCGGCGACTGCGCATATTCTCGTCGAGTCCAACAGTGCCTGGGGCACAGCTTCGTAGAAGGTCGAGGAGGTGATCATGAAAGACGGTCTTTCCGCTTTCAGATGAAACGTTGAAGAGGTGTACAATCGTCTCTCTTGGTATAGCGGCCATGAATGTTTCGAACTTGCTTTTTTCGGCTAAGGCTGGCAGTTGGAACAGCCATGTGAGTGCCGCGACGTCTATGTGATGAGTCCGTGATAACGCATTCTTGATTATCCTTCCCCGAAAGCCATCTCTGAGATGCTGTCTGAGCCTATCGGTGGTAGTAGGGGAGGGTATCATCCACGAGAACAGCGAAACATGTTCAAAGACCAGAATTTGAGTCGACTGAAACCTCATCAGGAGTATGAAAGGTCGCTGTATGATCCATCGAAAAATGG
The DNA here is from genome assembly GCA_003316435.1 of Russula virescens. NCBI lineage: Eukaryota > Fungi > Basidiomycota > Agaricomycetes > Russulales > Russulaceae > Russula > Russula virescens. Next base: position 8,006 of record QFEY01001064.1, read on the forward strand.
ACAGTGCAAGGTAGGGGAGAGCATGCCATAAATACCAAAATGTACTGGTCATCGAAGTAAAATACGGGCAGAGGTGATCCAACAAAGGAAGTAAGGTCAACGTGACATACACGATTCCGAAGATCCCCACAGGAACTAAGACGACCATGGCCGTCATCTTGGAGATCGTGAAGAAAAACAGCACGAGACCAGCATAAAAGAGGAACACAGAGAGGTGGAGGAGTATTAGAGCCGCCTCGACAGTTAAGCCCATCGTGTATCGCTGAGTGCCCAGGAACAAGAATGAACGGACGCGTGCACGCTCTCTTGCCGTGCTTGGGATTTGTGGTAGCTAAGTGTATCTGCGTGCCCATGGCCTCGTCATCGTTGAGAGCACAGCGGATGTGGTGCTAAGTACAAGGCTCAACAGCCATGTTGCGTTTATGTAGATAACGGAGACACTGGGAAAGAATGGGGGAGGCGATTGCGGCTGGACGCCCGTGGTGTTGCCATTCGCGAAACCAGCCATCTGCTGGGATATTTGTCCAAGAAGAAATACGGTCTGGTCGCCAGAAGCGGGGATCAACATTTTGTAGCTTTCGATGATGAAAATTCCGACGGTTGCAGAGAGGAGACCAGCCTTCCGACCTGTCACTGTCACGAACACTGGGACCAATAGATTAGGACTTACGAACACAAGGACACCGTCCGCATCCGCTTTCCAATTCTCGGTCACTCTTGTGTCATAATTTTCGACCACTTTCAGATATTCGGACCACAACCCGTCCCCTTGGGCTATTGCCAAAGTTAATAAGTGGTTTAGAAAGCTCTTTTCCCGAGACGTACCCTCATCGTTCTTCAAACCCTCATGCCAGTGAGAGGGTTCAAATATCTCACTGAGGTGAGTATACAACTCGGACTCTGCCATTCAAGAGAATCACGTCTGCTGTGGCAAATGCTAAGATGGGGGCAAGTTGGGGGGTAAGCGAAGCCAAGTTCAACGGGGCCATAGTACAGTAGCTTTTAACTTGGCAACAGTTTGCACAGCCCGCGTTGCGAGCGCCCACCAAGAACGGTTGTCTCACATCATCATGCATCGGCGGCATCTTTCTTTTCGTGCGAGCGCGATCCCTTCTTTCCCTTGTCCTAGCCTTCTTCATGGATGTACAAGCCTCCCTTGTATGCCTCTCCCTCCCTCCCCCCCACATATATTCATCATTTTCTCCTAGAATATTACCCAACCACCCTCAAGCTTCGCAAGCCCTTCCCCTGCTGTTGCTCCCGCTCCTTCTACAAATCCTCCACCTTCCCTTCCAGCTCATCCTCCTACCAGTGAAGAGATAGACGCCGTCATCCGACAAGCCACCTCTACCGTATCCTCAGATGGTCGTCACGTTCCCTTCAAGGACACTCGCACCCAACTCTTCGTTGGAAACGTACGTTTCTCATGTCTTCTCTCGTCTTTGCGACACTACTTCTACCTCTTTTTACAATCCTCGCGTCTTCGTGCTATCTCCAGTATCTTTCTTTTTCCGCCGTATATCATTCGCGGTTGGTACGGCACTAGTGACATTCCCCTTTTCTCATCCCAACCTTCACGTTTCACATCCTCCTCTGGCTTGCCCTACTCCGCAGAGAGACTGATTCCTCTCACAGCTTCCCTACCGGGTTCGTTGGCAGGACCTCAAAGACCTTTTTCACAAAGTCGGTACTGTTCTCCGGGCAGATGTCCCACTAGGCCCGGATAACCGTTCTCGCGGTCATGGCACTGTCCTCTTTGCTACTGCAGAGGATGCCAGGCGTGCAATCGAAATATTCAACGGTTATTCATGGCACTCCCGTGTTCTTGAAGTTCGCTTAGGCCGCCTACCCAGTGATTTTGATAACTTTTCTAATCCTGTCTCAGGCTACTACAGCCCCACACTTGTTAATACTCATGCACCAATCATTCCTGGTCTAAGACCACCATATCCTTTTCCAACCGTATTTCCGCCACCTATCAACTCCTCGTTGTCGACTTCTTTTGTACCACAGATTCCACTGAGAGCCACCCTAGATGAGTCCTACTCCAACAATTCCACCGCTTTTGGCCATGATTGGTCAAGCACTGTGGGCGGTATCAGCCGTAGCTTATTCGTCGGGAATGTGAGTCTCCTCATGGTTATGATCCACTCCGATTTTCTCAAGGGTGTCTAGTTGCCGTTTCATTGTCAATGGCAGGATCTCAAGGACCTTTTCCATCAGGCGGGGACCATTCTGCGTGCTGACGTCGCTCTGGGCCAAGATGGTCGTTCTCGTGGATTCGGTACTGTGGTCTTTGCCACCGAGCACGATGCTAAACGAGCAGTGAACATGTTCAATGGGTAATGGTTATCTATTTCAACGCCATCTATTCATCTGCTTGACACGTTCCTTTCTAGTTACGAATACAGCGGACGTCCCCTCAGAGTACATTACGACAAGTTCATGCCCTCAGTAGGGCGGCCCTCGACAGCACCATCCTCTCATCTAATTACGTCACCGCTCGCGGGAATCAATACAACCTTTAATGTTTTCCCTTCCCTTCTGAGATCCCAGCCTCATGCTGTTCTATCGCACCTTGGCACAGCTCCGGAGCAGCAAGTTCCGACACATATTCTTACAACTCCAGGACTCCCTGACCCCATAGATACGAACCTTCCTCTCAGAAATAATCCTCCTAGCGTCAGCATCGCGGATTTGCCTACTCCACCATCGTCTAGTGTGGATGTATTGTCTAAGAATGGGCCGCGCGTCTCATTCCGCCCTCTGCATGTTTTTCACCCCGTACAAAAGCAAGACTTCCTATCCCATCCTCCGACACACACACACGATGCCATGAGCGCTCCCCTTCCGTTCACTGCGTCCACTTCCTCGATATATCCCGAGTTGAGCCACTCATCGCAAATATTCGTTTCTTCTCAGAGGGAGACTGTATCACGACTCGAGCAAACATCGTCACCGCCTCGACAGCGGGTTGTCCCGGCTGCGCATAATTCCTCACCAATATCGCCCTTGCAGCAATCGGGCGTAGTTCCCTTTCCATCGTCATATGCACACCCGCATTCACCTCCCAATCGTCCGATGTTTTTACATGCACGGTCGCCACTCCAGCAACCTGCATATCCACCCTCACTTTATATGACACCAAGTGGGCTACCACCTATCATTCCGAGCATGCCTTATTTTCAGTTTGATCCTGATCCCCTGGCGCCGACATTCTTGCCTGTATCGACCATGTCCCCAGGAACTTTCTGGGGTCGGCCAGAAAGAAATTCGTTGACCAATGCTATATCTGGCGCACCGGTAATGAGAGGTCAAAGCCCAGACGAATCCGATTATTTTTCATGCGTAAGCACAAATGTCAGTAAAGAACAGAGCTTCTTCTCGCTTATAGGAAGCAGCCTGGTTGATGGGGCCTCACGCAAAGCGCCCGGAAGCACGAGCAGTGTTGGTGAATGACAAACCCCTTTGGGTTCAGGAATGGGAGAACGGGGTTGATCAAGAGGCGAGCGCAAATAAAGGGCTCGGGTGAGCAACGAACGGCAAACGGCGAACGAGCGGATCAAAGGTTTGAGTATGGACGGTGTCATTGAACAGCTGCATCATGGCCTGGATATCTCGCTCTCCGAAATCTCTCCCCACATCTAAAAGCAGAGCCATAGAAGGGCTTTATCACCTCGTTCTCACCCACCAACGCGCCGCTCGAAGTCGAATCTTGTAAGGGGCAGTGCGTCGGTTGCATGCTTTATGCAAGTGCAGACCCTCGGGCTCGTCGTTTGTCGAAGGTGCTGCGAATGCGCATTTTGAGGTTAGCGCGTCTGCCTCCCTTACACTTTGTGGTTGTGAGTTGACAATGCGCCGGTGAAGGAGTATATCATGGTGTCCGCATGGGTCAATTTTTGCACTCAAAGACGGGATTAGTATGGCGATATGTCAGCTATACGTTTAGTTGCCTGCCTGCGTGAAAAACGAATAACATATGGACTCGGACGGGATAGTTCAAGAGTCGAATAGAATATGTGGTCATCCCTTTTGCTTTTTGACTTTCCCCTGACTCTGCTTTTATTAAAGCAAATTTCCTACGTACTACAGTATGCCTTGTCAGATCAGACCCCTCCTTCGCAGGTTGCTTTGAACTTTGCCGCTTGCAATAGAAAAGGTGCCAGTGACCCCCAGCCCCCGAGGTGGCAAGGTTGCACGCCTTTCTTATCGATAGACCGGACACGTGCCGACACACTTGACCTGATCGCTGATCATAAATGAAAGGTGCACGGGTTAGCGGGTGGTATACTGGTGACCTTCTACAGGGATATTGTTCATCCATCTCCACGGACGTACAACCGAAGATAAATATTTCACTTCGCTGAATATACAGGAGGTACCGGTGGGATACGACATACGACTCAGGGCATCTTCGAATATCATGTACGGTACTATAACAATGCAGCACTGTGTTGTGAATACTGGACTTGAGGCTGCGCGAGTGCCACCTATGGGACGTTTGAATCAGTGATCATTTGGATAGATGATATAATCTTAACCTCTCGCGACACTCGACACATCTTGACTCAAGTGTTTGATGCTTGTAGTTGTTCACCCTCAATGGAAAGAATGCCTTGAAATATACTGCGTAGTTGGTTGACTACATATTCACGATTTTCATCATCGCCCTGTTCCACTCTCCGAATAAGCGAGAAAAGTTGGCTCCGGAACGTGTCTCTACGAAGGTCGGTCTGGCTTCCAGAGCTCATTAGGATCGTGAGCGTGTCGGCGAAAGTGGTTACTTGACCGATCGGGAGGTCATCTGTTTGGTGGGAAAGGGCGCCATATACAAACGAGTCAATGTTCATTTTGTCCACCACGTCGGGTTGGTTAAATATCGCATTCGAAGGCTGTTCCAGGACATCCTCTAACCAAATCAGCTCCGACTGCTCAAGTTGAGATTTATGCAGAAGGTTTCTGGCGAGCAATGCGCAAATGGAGCGAGCGGTTACGCGGATGGCAGGATTCCCATCGGCCCAGTGCACTCGCATAGTGCTGAGACTGGCGAAATCTTTTCGCACCTCGCTGAGCAGGGATTGGGGTAGCAAGAATTCCGCAGGGGCAAATGCGGCCCTGACAATGTAGCGGATGACATCCAAGCATACTGACAGGCGCCGGCTGCGAACACTCTCGTCGAGTCCAACGATTCCTGGGTCACAACTTCGTAGGAGGCCTAGGAGGTGATTGCGGAAGGTAACCTTCTTGTCCTCATAAGGCATACAAAAGAGCTGGATGATTGTCTTTCCAGGTATGGCGGCCATGAACTTTTCTATCTTGCTTTTGTCAGCTAAGGCCGGCAATTGGAACAACCATGAAAGCGCCTTGATATCTATAACGTCAGGTGCGTCTATGGCATCATTGACTATGCTTCCACGAAAACCGTCCTCGAGACGTTGCCTATGGTGCTCGAGGAAACGTTCGTTATTATCCAGCCAATCGACAAGCTTTGCCTGTATCCGAGACCCTGACTCGACGTCTCCTGGATTATAGGGAACCAGGAGGGTGTGTAGGAGCTTCAGGATCAATCGAAACATGAGCGCCATCAGAAAGGCGAGAGCATGCCATAAATACCAAGATATGCTGGATAGCGGGGTGAGATATGGGCAGAAATGGTCGAGGCAAGGAAGGAGGGTCAACACGAAGTACACCGACCCAAAGAGCACGACGACGGCCAAGACGACTACGGCCACAGGCTTGTAGATGGTGAAAAAGAATAGCACAAGGCCGATGTTAAACAGGAGGACGGAGAGGTGGAGGAGTGTGGGCGCTGTTTCGACCGTATGGTACATGGCATATTTGATGGTGCCAAGGAAAAGAGATGAACGGACACGTGCGCGATCTCTCGGAACGCTCCGCATTTGGGGTAGTTGGAGGTACCTGCGTGCCCACTGTTGCGTCAATGTTGCGAATAGGGCAGATGTAGTGCTTAGCATAAGGCTCAGGAGCCATATGCTGTTTATCCAGACAACGGAGATGCTGGGAGAGGAGTCTGGATATGTCTGTGGTTTGATATAGGTGCCATTCGCGAATCCAGCCGACTGCTGCGATAGTTGGCGAAGGAGGAGCACCGTCTGGGTGCTTCTATCAGGAGACAACATTTTGTAGCTTTCCACGATGAAAGTCGCTACCGTTGCAGAGAAAATAGCAGTCTTAAAATCTGTTACTACAACGTACGTAGGGACTAGTAGGTCAAGGACTCACGAATGTAAGTACACCCCCCGCATCCTCTTTCCAAGTCTCAGTGAGTCCCTTGTCGAATTCCTTGACATCTTCGAGATATCCGGACCACATATTGTTCAGCGAATCTTCTTGGGCTGTTGCCAAAATCATTAATTGATTCTATGTTGGCTGGTACGAATCATACCTTCATCGCTTATGGGACCTCTATTGGTGGGTCCAAAGATACCATTGAGGTCAGTATACACCCGAGACATTCACTAGTACGGCTGCAGAGAGTGTGTCGAACAGAGAAAAAGACGAGCACTCTCAGGCGTGCCATTGGTACCACCACTACCACGTCCACATCCCGTAAAGCATCTCATAGTCCTCGAGGCTGATATCAGAACATGCGAACTACAGGCTGTGTTTGTGAATTGTGATAACGAAGTCACAGGACCAAACAGGCCGTGTGATATTATACCGTAAGCAGATTTCGTGCATTTGGACATTCGTGCGCCAGTTGCTAAGCTCGGATCCAGCCGTTTTTCTCCATACTCAGACTAACTCAGATTGACTCCGCTTGACATCTGAAGAGTGGAAACCTTCTCTTTCCATACTCCGTTTCAAACTCCGTCATCGTCAAACTCCGACACCTCCGCTCAGCCAAGTGTAGAAGAGGAGGTTTCCGAACGCCTGGCTTGCGAGGCTAACGTTGCCGCATGTGAGAAAGTGCCATGTGGGAAGTGGGAACCGTTTCAATTTGGCTGAGATTGTATATGAGTTGAGACGACGCCAACCAAAGTGAAATGCCGCTCCAGGCCTCGATTTCGATCGAGATAGAAAATCATGAAATGTAGTATATTCAGCCAGCCAACTACTACTTCCACTGTTGTGTAGTCACGAACAGACGAGCAGTGAGCCATAGTCTTGAGCATGTCTCGTGACGGGTTCTCCCAAAAAGGAAATGTATAAGATCGCCCCCAAATTACAATCCCGCGCGAGATTCTGCCTCGCGTTTGTTGGTGCATGAATGGCCACAGTGTCAATCAAACTTTTTTGAGGCAGAATATCTCCTCACCGGGAAGGTGGATGCAAAACATGTATTTTACTGTATTTCCAACACTTGTACTTCAAGCCCTCTTTCTGTGACCCATGATCAGCGATTCGGTACTCGTTAAAGAGACACAGATGTAAGCTCAGTCGAAGGGAAACGAGACTATTGAGCACACTGCCCAACCGGTTAAAGAGACACACGGGTACGTTAATATGGTGCCAATATAATGTCACTATGGAAACTAAAGCGACACTGACTTCAGTCAAAGGCCCGAGGAAATGAGACTGAGGTCCAGAAGCAGTAAACGTAGTGTACATAAATCACCAAGTATATGCACGTCATGTCCTTTGGGGGAAAGCAACGAGGTAAATGATAACCATGGGGAATTGTGAGCAATAAGGGAAGGGTCAAAGGGCTTCGATACCAGTTCCGGTCTGTAACGGCCACCATAAAAATAGACCGGTAGAGGAATATTAGTGCAAGTGCGCCAAGCGCGACTGCTCTCCGAGTCCCGACAGTACCCTCTTGTGAAGATAGTCTGTACTGAACTTGAAAGATATGGACGGGTTCACGATAGATGCCAAGGGATCAATACCCTCGGCTACTACGCCCTTTCTTCAACATGATGTCCTTACGGACCGAGGCGTATTATCTTGGAGATGTCTCCTTGGTCATGAACGGGAAATACCGTGACTTGGTATATGATGACGTCATCTGTATGAGCCCAGATCATAGCCTGGCATGTGGTCCGTCTTTGTTCTGAAGCCAGCGACAAGACCCCTAATAAACGTTCACTATTGTAGGGCATCCTGTCGCACTGGAGTTGGGAAATTGATCCGTGCTGGGGTGGTGATGACACTAACTGATCGACCTTGGGGCTATACGTCACACATATTATCAAATCCCAGGCCTTGGGAACACTTCGACAAAAACTGTCAAATTTCTATCAGAAAAAAAGAGGGCAACAGTGATGGGGTGCATTCGGGATAATAGGTGGGGGAAGGCAGGAAGAGATACGCCGAAGCGCCGCATATCACAAGAACGATTTTCGCACGTTGGCGACACTCATGTAAAAGATATCAGACGCACGACAATTAATAAGATCCGAAATAGGTAGGTTGTACCAACGGGACTACTGTAGGTGCCCGGCGAGGTCAAGTGAGGGTACTGGCCGAGCGAGGTATTCGGATCAGTAGTCACGGTGATGTGTGCATCCGCTTCTGAGGCGATTGTTAGCCGGACCTCTAATCTGAACTTGAGGCTGCAACGTGCTGCATTTGATATCTCACACGTCTCACGCCGCTAACGAAGTACCACCCACGGTAATGGAAAGGGAGCCCCACTAGTTGGTCTCATCCGCAAAGCCCTTCACCTTCTCTACTGTCACGGGCTCTATCAGATTCACGAACACAACGAAATTTCTTTCGTTACACGGGAAATTTCCAAGGACCATCAGAAGCGGGGAGGGAACGCCTTCGAAACCTGATCGGTGCCTCAAAGATATGATTGATTTTCGCATACAACTGTGGGTACCAGCGACATCTGTGACGTGGCCCGAGTTCCGCCACACCTTTTCAATGTCCCCATCTCTCGAGTTAAGAAAGCAGAATGATGTAACAATGCCTCACCCTAGCCGCGGTCCAGCCCGTATCTCGCTCGTTAGATGCTGCGTAGGAAGGTAAGCGAACCTCCTGATGGCTGTGTCACGCCACGGGCAAAACACGTGAGAAACTCGTGGCTAGGGCCGAGACCTTGCAATGGCCAGTAGAGGCTGGGGATAAGAAGCCCAAAGGATCAGTGATACTTAAGGAGAAGAATTCACCTCTCTAAAGTCACAGAGTTTCCCGGCAGTATGCGATCTAGGACCCTGGGATAGCGAGTTATAGTTACTTGTGTAGGATAGTCGTTCTCACTGACGGATAGCAAAAAGGGCAAGCGCGATCGTAGATGTTGCTTTTCGCAGGATGGGAACGATGATCCACCGATAAGTGGGTCTTGTAGCTTTATGGGAGGCGACCTTTGTTCGACAAGTCGTCATCATGTAGTAGTGGGCGAGTTGTTATCTAGGCTTTAGGAAGGTCATGTTGGGGATGTATACGGTATCCTCTTGATCGAGACCATATAAGTATGTTTGGTTCTGAGTGTTGGTGGCGCGAATCACGAGTGAGGGTGATGGTCACGAGACCGTGAAGAGGATCAAAGCCCATGGCCACCGCTCATGTTGGAAATCTCAGAATCTATCTGTATCGTACAGTAACCTTCACCCATGTCCACGGAAGCTCTCTTCAAGTATTGGACAGTGCACGTTGGTACCACATTGTAACTACGTCCTACGATTGATGATTGAGGGTACTTGATGCAAGCGATAGTCGACGTCCACCTTATTATTGTAATTTTTCGTAAACGATACTATGTCGGTGGTTACTTGATATTTGTGATTCTGGTCGGGAAAGTGCGTAAATCCTGCGTAATTGTCCAGCTACCTCGCGTAGACGGTTATCCTGTTCATTTGCCCGTCGAAGGAGACCGGAGATCCTCACGCTTCCTGTGCTCGTAAGAATTGTCACCGTCTCCGCGAAGAATGTAGCTTGTTTGACAGGGAGGTCGTCGGTCTGACGTGAAAGGACTCCATAAACGTAGGCATCGAGGTTCATATGGTCGACGGTAGGAAGGTCACCGAGCGAGTTGAATATTGTATTGGACGACTCTCCTGTGACATCCTGTAGCCATGCCAGCTCCGACTGCTCCAACCGATGTCGGCGGAGAAGCTGTCTCGCAAGTAGCGCGCAAATTGAACGAGAAACGAGGCGGATGGAAGGATCGCCGTCAATCCAGAGCATCCGCATGAGACCGATATTTGCGAAGTTAATGCGCACATCGCTCACGACGGATTCTGATGGTTGGGAGCCAGGGACACTGAAAGCTTTGACGACGTGGTGGATGGCGTCCAAACAGACCAAGAGCCGGCGCCGGCGCATGTCCTCCTCAAGTCCAACTGTGCTCGGAGCACAACTTCGTAGGAGGGAGAGGAGGTGGTCACGGAAGATGACCCTTCCTGACTCTACTGGGCCACTCATGAGCTTGACGATTGTTGTTCCTGGGATGTGGGAAACAAATTCTTGAATCTTGCTCATCTCAGCCAATCCGGGTCGTGTGAGAAGCCAAGTAATCGCCTTGAGATCTACAATTTCGGGCGCGCCTAGGGCTCCCTGGACAATTCCCCTTCGACAACCATACTTGAGACGCTGCCCGTGCTTCTTAACGGCGTCTTCGATGGTTAGTAGCCAGCGGGTGAGAATGCGCTGCCTCGATGACGTAATTTCGCCCAAATTATACGGCACAAGGCAGCTATGAAGCAGTTTCAGGAGCCCACGAATGCAGAGCGTCACAGAGAGGAGGGAGGTGTGCCATATATACCAATACACGATGGTCATAGGGGTGCGATACGGGCAGCGGTGGTCGATGCAAGGGAGGATGGTTAGAATGACGTAGGTCACTGCAAAAGGGACAAGGGAAGCGGAGAGAATGATGGCGACCGTTCTGTTGACCGTGAAATAGTATATTACTAGGCCGCCAAAAAAGAGGAAGACGGAGGTATGGAGGAGTATTGCGGGCATCTCAACTGCGTTGACCATGCCGTAGTTGTTGGCGCCGAAGAATAAAAACGAACGAACGCGGGCTTGCTCGCCAGGTGAACTCGGAATCCGAGGTAGTTGAAGGTACCGGCTTGCCCATTGCTGGGTCAAAGTTGCAGACAGAGCAGACATGACGCTAAGCACCAAACTTAGCAGCCATATCGCGTTAACCCAGATCATGGGGACGCTAGGAGGAGGGGAAGAAAAGGCCTGTGGTGGTACAAAGGCACCATTGTTGAAACTGGCAAGTTGTTGCGAAATTTGCAAAAGATAAAACGCATTTTGATCGCCGGAATCGGGAGACAACTTTTTGAAGCTTTCGACGAGAAAGGCGGTGACGATCACGGAGAAAAGACCAGTCTTTTGACGCTGTCACTACAATGAACGCATGAGATCTGAGGGCGGGGACTTACAAACACTAAGAAGCTCTTTGCATCCCCCTTCCAGTCGTCAGTCAAAGGTTTGTCGAATTCTCTGGCTTCCTCCAAATATGTAGACCACGTTGCATTTTCGGAATCCTCACGGGCTGTGGCAGAACGAGTCGTAAGATGGTATAGTACACACACTCTCCGAGCCCTGACGTACCTTCGAAAGTCGTTGGGCTTCCATGGGGGGTAGAGAAGGGCTCTCTGTGTGGCAACGGTGAGTTCGCCATTTACTCCCGACTTTGCTAAGTCGCTAAGAGGGTAAAGAGGGACGAGCTCACTTTGACACCCGCTGGTACACTGACAGTTTAAAACCCTCATAAACGTCTTACTATCGGGAGTGGTTTAGTGTCAAATGAACTGGGAAAAAGGAATAGTCACCGAAACCCTCCGGGACAGAAGCAATGTTCTGGACTTTCGAAGAATCGATATTATCGGCATCACGCATTTTGAGGTAAAATAATCGCAAGATTAGGGACGTAGTATCTCCCCTTCGAAAATAGGATCATATTAGATCCAATGTAGAAAATGGGGTGCACATCCAACTGTGGCACGAGGCGAACGCGAGGCAGTGACGCGAGGTCTGAGACGGTCTAGTGCCCGGATGTTTCCGTCATGACGCCACACCGAGAGATCTTCAAGTGCGTGGTTTCCTCGTGTTCTATAATATTGTACCAGCATTATCTCACTCTGCAGCCGTCTTGTCAGTGATGGACACATCGGGTCTCAGTCAACTTACGCTCAGAAAATGTTTGACAGGTTGATGCAAGTTAGTTGGGTCGGTATCAATTTTGGTCCCCCGACTCACGCCGCGATGACGGGGTTGTGAGGCCTACCTCATTTCGGAGATGTCACCCACACGTGGTCATCGTCGATTGTCGGAGTCGGGCTTGACACAAGACTACAGTAAACCGTCCCCGTGGATTCATCTTAATCTTGAATTTGATGCTACACCAAGCCCAAGTGACACTTCCTTTGCCAACTAGGGCCTAGCGCTCGCACCAGAAAACGAGAGCTATCAATGGTCTTCAAGCTTCATGAGTCCACCGGAACTCGGGGCCGATGAATGCCCCCGAATACGAGCTTGCATTACGGAGGCGGTCTCTTCATTATGAAATGATATGCCGCTGGAGACCATGGAGTAATAAGAAGCAAGGGTCATACAGTCGTGTCCCATGTGTATTGAGGCATTGGACAAAGTGTGAGGGTTCAGCTATTAGCGGCGCAGAAGAACCGTTTTTATATCAGTGAGTTCAGCTACGTCTGACAAGGCACAGAAAGAATGACGCCGTGATATCTGCGACGCAGATTTGACTCATGGAATGGAAGAATACGGTTTAAAAAGCGAAATGGCGATAAAGTGGTATCTTTGTCGTACAGTATCGTAGACACGAGACCCTTCCCCGAAACGGAATTGAACTCCGTTAGTACTAGTTTGACGCGGATGCAGATGCGGGGCGCGCAGGGTATTTAGTATTAGGAAGACATATGTGTTATGCGTATTGCTGAGAGATATACGGTCGAGATCAACTTGTGAGGCTATATGAATCCGCAAGCACGACGGAGCGAAGAGTTTGATTTGTTCGGTTATTACCGTGAGTGCTAGCACTCAACGTAATTGGTTCCCTCTCAATCATGGCCACGTCTACTTCCCTAGCCGCTCTTTGTGGAAAATAACAGTACCGTCAGCTAAGGGAGCGCACGCGTGCGCAAACATGATTCTAGCCGATCAATGCCATGCCAACTGGAGTCCACATTGGATCGATCTGACCCTCCCGGTCTCCACCGTAGCAACACCGCGGCCCGGTTGCAATGTTCCAAGCTCCTCGTGTTAATTCGCGACCACTGCTGCGACCAAAACGCGTGCAATTTTTCTGAGCATCTGGCTGCGAGATAAACGTCTCAAGATAGACTGCGACTCAGTCGATCACATGGATAAATGAGGGTGGAAGCAGACAGGAAATCGTTATGTCCCTATGCCAGTGGTTCCTGTTGGAATCGGAATGAGGCTAGTGGATAGCTAGTGGTTTCACTGTCGGACATCAGAAATACAGTACAGTACTGGGGGCGAATCAGCGGAGCTCTTAGTGCCGATCATTCCGGATAGCCCACGTCGTGCTGTTAAGGGTTTTGAACTGATCTAATGGCTGCGCCTCTATTCTGCCTCACTTGTCATAAAGCGCATTCTTTTCGGGCTTTCTTAATCTAGAGACAGATATACTATCAAAAAATGAGTGCTATTACTGTAATGTAAAACTGGAGAACAGCACATACGATCAGTGAAAGATGGCCAGAAAAGAACAGGAAGCGTGATTCGAAGTACGGCAGGTTGTGCTGCAGTGAGGCCTTAATGAGGTCTGAACAAGTACAGACCGTCTCAGGTTTCATATTTGTCTAAGGGTCTTATCAAGGTCCAGTCACGAATAGGGTTGCTCATAAATAACGACTGTTGCAGGGATAACAACGGAATCACCTGTAAGCATCTGGCTCGGAATATCTATTAAGGAGCAAGCGCTTTCATTGAACGCAACGGGAGGAAAGGGATGAGGTCCCAACAGAACAAAGCCTCACCGCGGAATGGACAACGAGCTTACACGATAAGTCGAATACTAGAGCGTGATGGGAAAGACAATTACGTGAAAAGGGTGAGGCAGTGGAGCTGGGCACTAAAGTAGAGGCTGCTGGCAGAGCACATGGCATCACGGATGACTCTCATTGGCAACGGCAGACCCGACCTTTGGGAAATATGAGGAAAGCTGGAGCCTGGCGAATTATTTCAGCGGACGGAGGAACTAGTAATTTCCACTTCTCGCGCAGCAGGAATTGGTTCAGCTTGCCCGACGTTAATATACCACTTCAAATAACACAACGTCAGGATGAGTCCTAATTTTACCAAATGGAGAAAGAATGGACAGTCAAAAAGGGTGAAGTGGGGACAGTTCGCCGCGGTATCACCAGTGTCCTTCCGATGAAAAAGTATTATCGACGATGAATGTGGGTCACATGGATTGCGCAACTCACCTCCTCCAATACCCCCGTGTGATAAACGGCCGTCTTCACGCCTTCGGCACAGTTAGGGGGGCGACAATGATGCTACCTTGAGGACGAGTGAAATGACGATCACATCAGTTGATTAGCCACGTGCGTTGTGCTGAAATAACCGAACAGCCGTTGCGGTGAACTAGATCAACCGCAGCCCCTTCCGATTTATTTAGAAAGCTCCTCCTGCTCCACCCAGACTGTTCTCTACGAACACCTCGTCCCCCGATTGAACCTTGCAGAGTGGTTTGCATCATCTCCGAGTCGGGCTATGATCGTAGGCTTGATTTTCTTCGAACAGGATATGGCGTCCTGTAACTCGTCGCAGAGAAATATAGTAATTGCTCGGAGATATAGAAGAGTCTGTAGCATGACCACCTGCATGCCTTGAAGCATACGCCTTCTTCGTGTTAGGCATGGGATAGGACCGCCATAGATTGTGATTGTGGTTCAGTGTGTCGGGAGGGAATAGGGGACTCGAAGGGACGGGGGCCACGGGGCTATGTGGTCACGTGCTGGCTGTGCAAAGTGTGTCTGTTTCCGAGCCCAACCCTGGCACCATACAGTACTACGCAGCGCGGCCCTTCTCCACCCCTCTAGCTTGGCATGACCCTACCATGTCATTCTGTTTCTGTACGGTATTGTAACCGGACAGCACCTCAGTCAAAATGTGAACGAACTCTTGCGCGAATTCATTCCCGACGTCAGAAGGATTCCGTACAGGCAGTCGGCGGCAAATCGCACTCACAAATGGGCGCCGACGTGGATCCCGTCTCGAGTTCACAACAGGCGCCAAGCGTAGTTCACCCAGAATTACTGCCAAGCTGAGAATCTCGTCTAATAGACTCGTGATGACCAAAGCTGCTCGCAAAACTTCCATCCTTCTCGTCTGCATGACCTACACTAATTTTTAGGTGCGAAAGCGATATCAAACAAACTATAATGACCCTAGGTCCAAATTGGTTGGGATGAGACGCGTCATGTCACCACGATGGAAGCCGGCGCTGCCCCACGTTTCAAGTCCTGGTGGCCTCAAGGTCATGTTCCGTCTGCTTTGCAACCACCTCCTTACTCCTCAACGTTGCACGAGCATTTCCCGTAAATAGAGCGTTACAGATACTACCAGTGGATGTGACAACATACAAGACTTAGACTATAAATCGAATAGGATATCTGGATCGCCTAGGTACCATGAACCACCGACTATCACAATTACTCCTTGAGAACAGCTCCACAATCTTACCATGTCCGTTCTCTTTAGCCGCTTCACATGGGGTCCAACCATTTTCTCCCAGTATATGTACGTTTGCTCTGTGCGCAAGCAGTACCTTTACTACTTCAACATTTCCGGAGATCGACGCAATATGTAACGGTGTGTTGTTATTCTTGGTTTGCACATTCACCTCGGCCTCTTTATCCAATAGGCGTTGCACCACCTTGTCATGTCCGCGTAACGCCGCACGATGCAGTGGCGTCCAGCCGTTCTGATTTCCGATGTCCGGATCGGCATCATAGCTTAGTAGCAGGTCTACGACTTGTACTTGTCCATCTAATGATGCTTGATGCAATGGAGTGTTCCCCACAAAATCCTTGGCGTCCACGTCCACGTCCTTCTCCAGCAATAGCTTCATAGATTCCTGATTTCCGCCGTAATATGCTGCATGTAATGGACTTTCATTGTCTTCGTTTGTTATATCCAAGTTGATGTCCGAGTCTTCCATCCGGCCAATTAACACCTGTGCAGTGGTGATGTGTCCCTTGAACGATGCCGCGTGCAACGGAGTACCGTAGTAACCACGTGTGTCCGTGAGATCGCCTGGGTGCATTTCGGCTAAGTCGTTTGCAAGCTTACTGAATCCACACAACGCCGCATAGTACAAAGGAGACGCTCTAGGTGACGACGGGTGTGCGAGATCGTGAGTATGTTTGCCTTGGCCCTTGTCGATATCGTTGATCCAAAGCCATGCTCCAAATTGCTCGTTGCTGTCAAATAAGCGTTTCATGAGATCCTGAACTTGCGATTCCATGTTGCATGATTTGGTGTGATGAACCCAGTGCTGAGCAGCATATAGAACTAGAGGGGTGCACTCGAAACATGTCTTATCTGTGGTTTGAGTCAAATGTAGTAGGGCTTCGAGGCAGGCCCGAGCCATGACAGCGTGGGCAGGTTCTAGGGTAATGTGGTACTGGGAAATGTCGATATCATGATCTACGTGATCGGTGATCAGGAATTCCTCCGCCCAATTGGACGAGAACCCGATTGTTTTTATGTTGGAACTCTTCTCTTCCGTGATGGAGACGAAAGGAGAGCATATAGAGTCCACAAGTGTTTGAAGATTTGGAGCCGGTTTAGGACCATTTGAATAGGTGAGGATCTCCTCGAGCTCACTGAACCGCAGGGGGCGAGTACTAGTAGCTGCAAGTAAACACTGGAATAGGAATATAGCATGTTGGCTTTCGTCTGCAGGGATATCTTGCAACGTCTTTTCGAATGTCTTATCCAGAGCGGATCCCAGCTTCTTCGGATCATGGTGAAGCAGTGTGAGTATTTTTCCTCGCAGGGAGCTAAGTTTTAGATAAACCCAGCGAAATCTGTGTGTAACAGGTAAGCGACAATAGTGAGGTACCGCATCAGATATGACTCACATCCCATGCGCTCGTTCTGACAGGTTGTTGATAACGAGGGTTATCTCATCCGTTGTCCATTTTTTCATCTCTGGATCTTTATGGATAAAGGACCGGATATAGCTTTTGATGTCTTCCATTTGTCCTTGTTCCTCATGCAGTTTTACACAGAGATGTCGGGTTGCCGATAGGTGGAGAGTCGTCTCTATGTCCAACGAACTTGTGATGCAAATGTATAGATTGGAACGTTTCAACCGGACCAACTCGTCTATGAGCGTTAGAACCGCCTCACGTGCTAGAGAGGGCGCAATGTCCGGACAATGGTCCACCCCATCCATGACAATGGTGATCCGATCTTGTCCTGGGAGCTCGATCATATGTTTTAGGCATCGCGTGAGCATGGCCACTCCGGGTTGTATTGGGCTGTTGAGATGGATTTGTGAAAGGACATGGTGGCAACGGTCAGAGGCGGTAGCAAGTTGAATGACAAGGGAAGCGAGAAACGCCCGGACATTGCACTTGGTCGTGTCTTCAGGGTCAAAGTAATAGTACGCGACCAGGCCAGACTTTGAGTCTCGCATGTCGGTGATGTCCTTGATGATGGCGGAACTTATCAATAATGCCATGAATTCTCTATCGCCTGAACACTTCTGAAATTTCCGTACCAAAGCATGGTCTTTCCGGATCCCGCTGCGAAAGTTGGGGAAGTGGTCATAAATCATGGGACACGTAAGGTATTGCTGATTTAATGAACATACGTTCGCCACGGATCCACAGCAGAGAACCGTGCTTTTTCTTCCACGATCGAAATCTCTTGTCTCGGATTACCCAACTTGTTATTCCACCAGACTGAATTTCAGATGCCGGAGCATGATTGCTACGAGGCTTCGGATCCGGTGGATTGAGCCACGATCGGAGCCTCTCTCGGATCTGTTCATGTTCAGGCGTAGGTGTGCGTCTACTTATACGATCGGCGAGGGCGGGATCTGGGACTTCCAGATACTTGGCTTGGCCTGTTGTTATTTCAATACGCGATCAGAAAACCGGGTCGGTACGCGCATGGAGAAACTAAGAGAACTGTGCACACCAGCATTGATCCCTGGTTCGTTACCATCGATGCGGGCCTCTTCGCTCTGAGTCACCTCAGGAATGTCATGGGTGACCTCGGTAGTCACTGGTGAGATGCCACCGTCAAGGTGCGCATCCTCCAAGGATCTTGATACCACTATGAAAACCTCTTCCGATGTGAGCATTTCCAACTGTATTTGCGCATCCCTGAGTTCTGTCCTTCGCGCCCGACCCTTCAGGATTTTTTCTGTGCTATATTCAGCCAGGGAAGGACAAGTATGAACAGAATCGACCAACTCATCCGCGTCTCCTTCATCGCCTTGGTGAAGACCGCCAGAGTTGAAAGCGTTGCAGCCATGACTTTCCACAGTAGCGCGATCACCGTCGTTTGTGGAATCTCAAAGAGACACCAGTTTTTGGTACGTCGGAGGAAAAGTTGAACACGCTCGAACAAGTTAAGAACAGAGTGGTAGCGCTCATCAACGTCCCTGGCAGCCTACAAAGTATTGGATGTTACGGGGGACATGCAAGAACCCTTGGAAGAGACTTACTTCGAGCAGAATAACGATAGCAGTACAAATTACTCTTACGGTGGAGTGTGTCTACGAAAGAGACGTTGTAGCACCATGATGCAGAAGGAATGAGATTTTTGCGGCTCACATCTGAGGTACTTTCTCCGAGCTTTGTTGAAACCGTAAACAGGAGATCGACAACGCGTGTTAACCACGTTATCAATGTTTCGTTCAAGTTCCCATTGCGCGATTTATCGAAATTCTGCATTCGTTGTCGAAACACGCCCAGGATATCATCGGTCGACTTGACCTTGTCGAACTTGAGAGTTACGAGATTGGTCTTTAGATCTTGACCGGTCTGCATTTTGTACTCGTCTATGGCAGGAGCGAATACTCGATCATAGTCAGAGGTAGAGGTGTCGCCTTCAGACATATTGATAGCAGTGGATGATGGAGAGGTGCTCGGGCTTGTGGCCGAATTGACTTAGGGGCATAAATGGGCTGAAGGCGACGACACGGGCGACTAGCGACCGCAACTAGACCCGATGTAGAGAATAGACGCGCCAACTGACGGGGCTACGTTACCGGGAGAACCCGACGTACAATCAAACTCAGCAAGTGACCTTTCATCAAACTTTGAGTGAAAGTGGGCGCAAGAATCTGTCTGTCACAGTACTAGAAGCTCCGATGTCCTTTCCAACACCTTGCTGACCTTGACCGAGATTAGGCAATAACTCCGATAGGTCCCTGTTTCTTTCGAACTTTCTGATTCCCAGGGGTCACCTCATTCCCATGATCTCCAAATTCAATCGAAGATATGGTATCATGGATGGCATTCCGTTGAGCAACTATATTGAGTAGTGGGACATCCGAGTCGACTGCCAAATCACGGTGATACGCAGTCAAAGTCGACTTCAAGTTAGCTGGGCTGGCCTTATGATCAGCAACAACACACCGATGCCTCATAGCGTTGCCCGCTAGTGCCGGTCCTCTCTGCATCATATTTGGACGGTTCTTTGTTCTATTTGTAGCCGTCTGAGGATATGCGTTAATTTATGTAGCCTGCTATGTCTTTGCCGTTTCTATCGATGGGTCATGACAAACAGATACTGAGTTTATTCTCGTTTGCATTTTGCAGTAGTACAGCGGTAGCCCACGAACAGAGTTGTAACCAACATAAGAATCACATAGAGCCCTCTTTCTGTTCCGTAGTCCATTTCAAGAAGCGAAGGTGACCACTCTTTCCTACAGTATTGTCCAACCCATGTCCCGCAGGATCGATACCCATATGTTTCTTGATAAGACGATGGACGGATAGAACAAAACCACACCTCCTAATGTCTGACCTCTCGTGTTGTCTCGGTTGCTCGACGTCCGTGGTCATTGCCTGAGGCAATGAGAGCGTGGTGTATGTTACGCAATC
This sequence comes from Russula virescens, assembly GCA_003316435.1. Classification (NCBI taxonomy): domain Eukaryota; kingdom Fungi; phylum Basidiomycota; class Agaricomycetes; order Russulales; family Russulaceae; genus Russula; species Russula virescens. The sequence goes on from QFEY01001064.1 coordinate 27,988, forward strand.
CGGCAACTACTTTGTCGCGGTCTTGGCGCTCTTCATTTTTTGCCCATTTGACGAGAGAGAAGAGCTCTTCCTCAAAAATCTCCCTATTGAGGGTGGTTGGGCGGACAGCGTCCATGAGAATCCCGAGGGTTTCTGCGAAAGAGGCAGCCTGCTCAGGCTCCAGGACACCATTCTCCTGCTTTGTAAGAACGTCGTAGACAAAGGATTTGAGGATTGTCCGCATTCTATCTTTGGGGGGGGGATCAGTTGTGGCTGTGGTGCTTGGCATCTTCCCTATGATGTCCTCCAACCGATCCTGCCCTGAATGCAACGTCTTGGGTCCATTATGTTTTAGGAAGAGTCCCTCGAGTAATGCGCATATGGAGCGAGACGTAAGGCTGATGACAGGGTCATGATGAGCGCAGAGTCTTTCCATGATGTCGGGAGTTGCAATGTGGGACCGCACATCATCCAGCAAGGTTTGGGATGGCGGATCTCTATTAGGGACAAAAAAGGCCTTGATAAAATCATGAAGGGTGTCCAGACAAACTATGAAGCGGGTACGGCGCGCCTTCTCGTCGAGTTTATCTGTGTTTGAAACACAACTGTTTAGAAGATCAGAAAGGCGTTCGCGCAAGGTGGTCTTTCCGGGATGTTTGTGCGCGCTCATGAGCTGGATAAGCGTTGCTCCTGGGATATTGGCTAGGAAATCTTGAATGTTACTCGTTACAGCCATGGCAGGTCGCTGGATTAACCAAGTGAATGCTTTCAGATCTTCAGTAACCGGTGCATCTAGTGCACGTCGGACGATGCTACCTCGTAAACCATCCTTAACACGCTGCTTGTGTTTCTTGAAAGCTTTTTCGAAGGTCGTTCTCCATTCCCCGAGTTTGTCTTTTATAGGCGATCCTGAATTATATGGTACCCGGCGGCGAGAAAACCACCTCGTGAGCGCACGAAGGCAGAGCGCCGAAACAGCGAGGGAGGCGTGCCATAGATACCACCACGCGTCCGACATAGGGGTGAAATATGGACAGTCATCGTCGAAGATGGGAAGGGCAGTCAATGCGACATATGTTAGTCCAAAGACCCCAACGCAAGCGGCGATAAGAATGCTGATAGTATGGGAGATGGTGAAGAGAAATATGATGAGGCCGGAGAAGAATAGGAATACGGAGATGTGGAGTGGCAACGGTATCATTCCAATTGCATGTGACAGTTGGTACTTTTGGGTACCAAAAAACAAAGAGGACCGGACGCGCCCTTGGTCGCTGGACAAATCTTTGGTCATCTGGGTGTACCGACGGACCCACTGCTGCACCAGCATCACGTATAAGGCAGATACGATGCTAGTGACAAGACTTAGGAACCATAATGCGTTGACCCAGAGAATGGCGCGTTTAGGGGCGAATGGCGTAGAGTCTTGGGCTTTGGGATATGTGTTGTCTTGGAAACCAGCGAGCTGGAGTGAGATCTGCTCGAGCAAAACCGTCGTCCTTTCGCCAGAATCTGGGGACAACTTCTTATAGCTTTCAACGAGGAAGACGGTAACGATCGTGGAAAAGAGACCAGTCTTCAAAGTCGTCATTACGATGGACCCAGGTTCAGGTAATCACGACTTACAAACACTAGGACACCACTTGCATCGTCTTTCTGGGCAGTGGTGACCTGTTCATCATACTTGTCAACTTCCTTGGTGTATATTGTCCACACATCTTTGGCTTCTCCGCGGTCTGTGTCCGGGCAAATCGTTAGCTATTTGTGGTTCGGTTTTTTGTCGGCTCAGGACATACATTTAATGCCGGTGAAGTCTTTGCCGAATATCTGATCGAGTTTAGTGATTAGATCAGGAGTGTCAATATTCGTGGCCATCGTGAACGCGAGGGAAAGAAGGGAGCGAGTGGCCAACTCTACGCCGGAGCGAGCTATTCATTTGATGAGGCCCAGGCACGATTCGGACACCCCCGCGTGCCCGTGCGGACTAATGATTCCAAATCTGGTGCCTACAATTAATCTTGATCTTGATCTAATCGTCCCCGTGGTAAGCGATGGCCAAAGCTGCTCGGCAAATTTCCAATCTTTTCGTCCGCATGGACTGGACCACATCACTAGTGCTGAGATCTGAGACGCGAAAGTGATACCACAAGGGCCCCAAATCCAAATTGATTGGAATGAGACGCGCCATGTCACCACGACGCGAGCCGGCGTTGGCTCCCGAAGACCGAGGGGCGAGAGAACAGCTTTCCGGTTTCGAGTCTTGGCAGATAGGTGCATGTTTCAGTCCGCATTGCGATCTTCTCCTTCGGCTCTTCAACATCGCATGAACGTTTCCCGTAAAACAGAACGACTTAACTACCAGTGAACGTGACATACATGATTTAGACCATAAAATCGAGTAGGGCGCTGTGAACGGTGCGTAGAACTACAAAGGATATATAGATTACCTGGGCGCCATGTATCACCGACTCTCGTACACACTCAGTAACTTCACAACCTCGTCACGTCCATTCTCTTTAGCCGCGTCATGCGGGGTCCAACCATTTTCTCCAGGTTTGTGTACGTCTGCTTCGTGGTCAAGCAGGATCTTTACGACTCCATGATTTCCGGAGATCGACGCGACATGTAATGGTGTGTTCTTGTCGTTGGATTGCGCATTCACATTGGCCTCGTTATGTAGTAGGATTTCCACCACCTCGTCATGTCCGCGTAACGCTGCACGATGCAGTGGCGTCCAGCCGTTCTGATTTTTAGCGTTCAGATTGGGGTTATAGGTTAGTAGCAGTTCCACAACTGGCACTCGTCCATCTAATGATGCTAGATGCAATAGAGTGTTCCCCACAATGTCCTTGGTGTCCACTAGTACTGTCGCCTCTTTCTCCAGTAACAGTTTTATAGATTCCAGATTTTTGCCATGATACGCTGCGTGTAATGGGCCTTCATGGGCTTTGTTCAGTATGTTGATGGTTTTCATCTTGTCAATTAGCACGCTTGCAGTCTTGATGTGTCCTCCGTACAATGCCGCGTGCAACGGAGTGCCGTGGTAGCCATGTATGTCCTCAAGGTCTTCTCGGTGCGTTTCGGCCAAGTGTTTGACAAGCTCACTGAATCCGTAAAATGCCGCATAGTACAAACTTGAAGGAGCCACTCTAGGCGACTCCGACGGGTGTGCGAGATTGTGAGTAGTTCTGTCTTGGCCCTTGTCGATATTGTTGGTCCAAAGCCACGCTCCAAGGTGCTCGTTGCTGTCAAATAAGCATTTCATGAGACGTTGAACATCCGAATTCATGTTGCATGATTTGGCGTGATAGACCCAATGGCGAATAGCATAGAGAGCCAGAGGGCTGCGCTCCTGATGCCACTCATGTAAGTTTCGAGTCAAACGTTCCAGGGCTGCGAGGCAGACTAGAGCCATGACGGCCTGAGCGGATTGTAGGGTGATGTGGTACCGGGAAATATGAGGAGGTGATGTCAGAAGGCGATCGGTGGTCAGGAATTCCTTCGCCCACTTGGATGAGAATGTTACTTCAGGATTCTCCTCTTCGGTGATGGAGACGAAAGGGGAGTATGCGGAGGCCACAAATTCTTCAGTCGGTCCCGGTTTGGACTCTTTTGAGTCGGTTTGGTTAGTGACTCGGAAGATCTCCTCAAGTTCATTGACCCGAAGGGGGTCACTACTACTCGACGCACTCGTCGCAAGCAAACACTGGAATAAGAGAATAGCGCGTTCGTTTTTGTTTTCAGGGATATTTTGCAACTTCTGTTCGAATGTCTCGTCCAGAGCGGATCCCAGTTTCTTAGGGTCGTCGCGAAACACTGCAAGTGTATTTCCTCGCTGCTGGGCGTCAAGCTTTTGACAAACCCAGCCAAAACTGTGTGAGACAGGTAAGCGACAGTAGCAAGGTACCACATTAGATATGCCTCACATCCCGTGGGCTCGTCCTGACAGCTCATCGATGACGAGGTCTTTATCCTTCTTTGGCCATCCCCGCGTTTCTTCATCTCTCTGGATAAAGGACTGGACATAGCTTTTGATCTCGTTTTTTTGTTTATCTTCCTCATGCAGCATCACGCGTCGGTGGTTAGGTGCCAACAGACCGAGAGTCGTCGATAAGTCCGACGAATTTGTACTAGTAATGCAAATGTATAGATTCGGTTGCGTTGACCGGGCTGTTGGCCGGACTAACTTGTCCACTAGCTTCAGAACCGCCTCACAAGCTGGGTTGCGCGCCATGTTCTGATAATCTACCCCATCCACGACAATAGTAATCCGATTTTCTCCTTGGGGCTTGATCATCTGTGTTAGGCATTTTTCGAGAGCGCTCTCACTGGGCCGTGTCGAATGGTTGTAGATTTTGAAAAGGGCATCGCAGCAACGGCCAGAGGCCTCAGCGAGTTGGATTACAAGTGAAGCGAGAAACCCCCAGAGGTTGCGCTTGGCAGGGTCCTTAGGGTCAAAGTGATAGTACGCGACGAGGCCAGACTTGGAGCTTGGCGATTTTTTGACGTTCTCGATGATGGCGGAACTTATCAACGGCGCCATAAATTCTCTAGTACCTGAACATTTCTGATATTTACGTACCAAACTCTGGTCTTTCCGGATCCCGCTGCGAAGTTGGGGAAGTGGTCGATAATCATGGGACACGTAAGGTAAAGCCTGAGTCTGATTGAAATCAACATACGTTTGCCACGAATCCACAGCAGAGAACCCTTCTTGTCCCTCCAGTTTCGAAATCTCTCGTCTTGGGTTACCCAACTTGTTATTCCACCAGACCGAATTTCAGTTGCCGGAACATGGTTGCTACCAAGACTTGGATCTGGTGGACGGAGCCACGATCGGAGCATCTCGGGGATCCGTTTAGGTCCGTTGGCATCGACGCCGGCATCTTCACCCCCATTCACGTTCGAAACGGAATTGACATCGTGGTTGGCATCGACGCGGGTGTCTTCACCCCCACTCACGCTCGAAACGGAATTGACATCGTGGATGGCCTGAGTGGTCATCGTCACGATGAGACTATTCAACTGTTGTTTCACATCCCCGAGTTCTTTCCTTCGCCTCAGACCCTTCAGGAATTTTTCTGTGCCACATTCAGCCAAGGAAGGACAAGTATGAACAGAGTCGACTAACTGATACGCTTCTTCCTCTTTGTCATCGTCTTGGTGAAGATTGCCATAATCCAAAGTGTTGCAGCCATGACCTTCCACAATGGCTCGATCATCGTCGTTTGTGTGATCTCACATGAATTGGAACGTTGGAGGAAGAATTGAACACGCTTGAACAGTCCAAGAAGTGAGTCGTAACTTTCATCAACGCCCTTGGCAGCCTACGAATATTGGGTGTTACGGGGGGAAGGGGGGGTGAGGCGTGCAAAGCACTCTTGGAAGAGACTTACTTCGAGCAGAACAACGATAGCAGTACATATTACTCTTACGGTGGAGTTTGGATTCTAAAGAGACGTTGTAGCACCGTGATGCAGAAGGAACGGGACTTGCGGCTCACATCTGGGGTAGTACCTTCTTCGAGCCTTGTCGAAATCTTAAACAGGAGATCGACAATGGATTCCAACCATATTATCAACGTTTCGTTCAAGTTTCCATTGCGAGATTTATCGAAATTCTGCATTCGTCGTCGAAACACGCTCAGGATGTCATCGGTTGACTTGACCTTGTTGAGCCTGAAAGTCACAAGTTTAATTTTGAGATCTTGGCCCGTCCGCATCTCGTACTGGTTTACGGCAAGAGTGAACGCTCGATCATAGGGAGATTCAGGCGTATTGCCTTTAGACATGGTGATGGCGGTGGGTGGCGAAGAGGTGCTCGCACTTGAGGGCCGAGTTGACTGAAGGGCCTAAATGAGCTGAGGGCGACTAGCCACATGACCTTGCAATCAGAGCCGATATAGAGAATAGACGTCCCAGGTGCATTAGCTTTTGATCCCAGCTGATGCAGGATGTGACTGGGCCTTGCAACCTTGCCTGGAATGTTACCGGGAGAACCGATCTGGAGCTCCCGCAGCGCCCTGTGTGACAGCTTCCATTTGAACCCGACATCCCAGCGCTATTCAATATTCAACATTAGTCCCAATTCCCAATTGAATACATTTCATCCGCATGTCGTTCCTTATGAAAGGCCGACCGGACTGGCGTAGCAAATGGTCAAACTTTGAATGAAAGCGGCGCAAGAATCAACCTGTTATAGTACTATGTCGTGTGGCTCCGTGGCCAAGGCTCTCCTGACCTTGATCGAGATTGATTAGTTTTAGAAAGACCCCTGTTTCTCTCGAACTTTCTGATTTCTGATTCCCTGATTCCCATGATCTCCGACTTCAATCAAAGATATGGTATCCTGGATGGCATTCAGCTGAGCAACTATGTCAGGTGTGGAACTCCCAAGTCAACTGCCGTTTCCTGGTGATATGTGAAGCAAATAGTGTATCTATAATGATGACAAAAACGAGTGTACAAGAGGGTCAACCTCAGATGTGCACTATAAGCACAATGTCTATATATTAGAGATGTATACTACTCACCTCAGATGTGCACTGTAAGTACAATTAATGTCTGAGGTGACAAAAGTCAACCAACTACCATGTATAGTAAGGGTTGTCAAATAGTACCAAATACCAATTAATTACCTACCAATAAGTATCTGTGAGTGCCCTAAGTGGCAACACCAAAGTAAATCTATTTCTACTGCAAATGGCTCGCTCTGCGGCCACTTTCTACAATATGCACCCGAAGTCGACTTCAAGTCACGGTTGGCTAGGCTGGCCTTGTGATCAGCCGAATAACACACTACATCACATTTGGATGGTTCTTTGTTATCTGTGGCTGTCTGAGGATATGCGCTAATTGAAGTAGCCTACCGTGTCGCCGTTCCAACTGATGAGCACGATGTGTACTTGACGAACAGATACTGAATTTTTTTCTTATGACACTTTGCAGTAGGACAGCGGTACCCCACGAACAGACTCGTAACCAACATAAAAATCGCATGAAGCTGCCTTTCCGTTCCACAATACATTTCAAGAAGCGCTAGCGACCACTCCTTCCCACAATGCTGTCCAACCCATGTCCCATAGAATCGATGCCTAAATGTTACTTGATAAGATGATGGGCGAATACAGACAGAACGAAACCACACCTTCTAACGTTCGACCTCCCGTGTAGTCTCAGTTGCTCGATGTCGGTAATCCTGTGTGATGACAGAGAGAGCCTGAAGCATAATTTGCAATCCGGCAACTACCTTCTCCCGCCCTTGGCGCTTGTCATCGTTTGCCCATTTGAAGAGAGAGAAGAGTTCTTCCTTAAAAATCTCCCTATTAAGGGCGGTCGGGGGTCCAGCGTTCATGAGAATCCCGAGGGTTTCTGCGAAAGAAGCAGCATGCTCAGGCAGCATGAGGCCATTCTCCTGTTTCGAAAGAACGCCGTAGACAAAGAATTCAAGGTTCATCCGCATTATGGGAGGGCGATCAGTTGTGGGACTTGGCGTCTTCTTTATGAGGTCCTCGAACCAGCCCGGCGACGTCTTGGGTCCGAGTTTCGTGAGTAATGCGCATATGGAGTGAGAAGCAAGGCGGACGGCCGGGTCACCGTCAGCCCAGAGGTTTGGCATGATGTCGGGAGTTGCAATAGTGGACCGCACATCATCCAGCAAGGTTTGGGATGGTGTATCTTTATTAGGATCAAAGGGGGCCTTGACAACATCATGGAGAGTGTCCAGACAAACCATGAGGCGGGCACAGCGTGCCTTGTCGTCGAGTTTGTCTGTGTTTAAAATACAACTTTCTAGAAGGCTAGAAAGGCGTTCGCGCAAGGTGGTTTTTCCGGGATCTTTGGGTGCGCTCATAAGCTGGATAAGTATTTTTCCTGGGATATTGGCCAGGAGACCTTGAATGTTACTCGTTACAGCCATGGCAGGTCGCTGGATTAACCAAGTGAGAGCTTTGAGATCCTCAGTATCTGGTGCACGTAGTGCACGTCGGACGATGCTGTCTCGTAAACCATCCTTAATACTCTGCCTGTGCTTCTGGATAGCTTCTTCCAACATCGTCCTCCGTTCCCCAGGTTTGGGCTCTCTGGGTGATGAGGCCTCTGGGTCATATGATACCAGGCAGCGAGAAAGCTGGTTCACGAACCCACGAAGGCAGAACGCTGAAATGGCCATGAAGACGTGCCATAGATACCACCACGCGTCCGACATAGGGGTAAAATATGGACAGACATCGTCGATGATGGGAAGGATAGTCAAAGCGACGTACACTAGTCCAAAGACCCCAACGAAAGCAGTGACAAGAATACCGATAGTATGGGAGATGGTGGAGAGAAATATGATGAGGCCGGAGAAGAATAGGAATACGGAGATGTGGAGTGGCAACGGTATCAATCCAATTGCATGTGACAGATGGTATTTTTGAGTGCCAAGAAACAAAGAGGACCGGACGCGCCCTTGGTTGCTGGACAAATCTTTGGTCATCTGGGTGTACCGACGGACCCACTGCTGCACTAGCATCACGTAGAAGGCAGATGCAATACTAGTGACGAGGCTTAGGAACCATAGTGCGTTGACCCAGAGAATGGCGTGTCTAGGAGTGAATGGTGTAGAGTCCTGGGGATTGGGGATTTGGAAACCAGCGAGCTGGAGTGAGATTTGTTCAAGCAGAACCGTCGTCCTTTCGCCAGAATCTGGGGACAGCCTCTTATAGCCTTCAACGGTGAAGAGGGCAACGATCGCGGAAAAGAGACCAGTCTTCAAAGTAGTCATTACGATGGACCTATGTTCAGGTAATCATGACTTACAAACACTAGGACGCCATTCGCATCGTCTTTCTGGGCGGTGGTGACCTGTTCATCATACTTGTCGACTTCTTTGGTATAGATCGACCATACATCTTTGGTTTTTGCGCGGGCTGTTTCCGAGCGAATGATTAGCTGTTTATGGTTTGGTATTTCTTTGGCTCGGGGCATACATTTAGGGCGGGTGAAGCCTTTGTGGAATATCTGGTTGAGTTCGGTGGCGAGTTTGCTCAGATCGGATGAGTCATTCTTCGGGGCCATTGTGAACTCCGGGGAAAGAAGGGAGCGAGTAGTCAACCCCACACCGGAACGTCTTATCAAGGCCTAGGCACGATTCGGATATCACTCCCATTGTGCTCGTGTGGACTAATGATTCCGAATCCAGAGTCTCTGGTGCCTACCAAACAACAATTAAAGGAGAATTCCGTTCGGTACTGGGATGTTCGGAGTTTCAAAGGTTTTGTGGTCAAGCGCAACTTCGATAGCTATCATGCATTTCTCTCCAGTCTTCCGCCTCCCTCCTTTTACTTCCCCCTCATATGTCTTTCGCATGTTAATAAGCCCATCTTTATTTATCATGTCAGCTCGCAGAGCAGCGCGGGTCAGTACGTCTTCGCATTCAGGCACAGGCACCGCATCCCTGCGTACCTCAACGCAGGAACCCCACAAGGCGAGAAAAAGTGGTACCGCTGCGCCATAACCCTTCGCTCGCCCACCCACGCACTATATACAGAGGAAATGATGCCGCCCTATAGGCTCACATCTTATCATGACCTCTCCCGACGTTGCAACTCTCACGAGCGCGTGCCCTACCTCCCATCATTTCGCTCATACTTTGTCCGGCCCTTCGTGCCCCTGCGTACCAGCGGCTGTAAGGTCTGTGCTAAGCAACCTTTCGTGTGTAACACGTGGCCTTGGTGGTCATTGGTTTCTGCGGGTGAAATCCGCACGCTGGCTGTGCTCTTCGCTATATGCGTGGAGATACGCCTCAACTTCTTTGTGGTTGGGGTCCCGCTCGGCGAGCTTGATTGGTTGTGCGTCGATAAGGATATTCTGAAGTCTATCGGATAGACTTAACAATATTCTGATCTACGCACAACAACTGCCAATCATCGTTCCCAGTGGTAAAGCGTATATACGCACGTTGTTCCACCAAGTGTCATGCCTTCAGTGTATCATCACATTCTGGTGATAGCTATTCCTCCGAATAACCGAGATCAAGTAGCTGCATGACCATGGTTTAACATATACTATACTGCTAGTCTACGGAAACCTTGGGTGATAGGGTAAAGTAGCAAGGGCGGACGAGAGGCTCCTCATAATAATACAGAGGTGTCAGGGCTGCATGCCTTTCAACGCCAACGCCTTGGCCATTATCGCCACGTTGCCATCTGATACGGCATAGCGCTGATATGTTGACGTCCTGATGTTAGAATGGGATCAGAAATTGGACGCCACATCTCGAAAATGGTGACACGAGGCAGGAAGGGTAGCAACCAGGTAGTTGGCGCGTATCTCCGACCTTTGATCGCTGTTGATGTTCATCCCACTGTGCACCAGTATTATTGATTCGTGCATAGGTTACTTTCCTCAACCTTTTCCTTCATTCCCATCAGAGCTCAGGTTTCGTCCCTGCCAGTGATTTATTGCTGATGATTACGGTACCAATTGTGGTGTTTCGATAGGCGTTTGGCACCTACAATATATTGTCTTGGGGGGTACCATTCACACGACGGGGAGTGCCACAATTACATTAAGAGGTTAAGTGTGCAGTGTGCTCATTGGCCATAAACGTGCAGGAGGTATTCCGCGTTTGTACAACAATTCCCGTAATGTTGACATTATAGTTTGGTCCACGTCGCAATCCTCAACAATCTCATGCTTCTTCAGACCTCCTTATTATTGGAAGAGCAAATGCGGGGAAGACATCGATTCTCCAGCGAGCTTGCGACACCACCGAGATTCCAAAGATCTACAGCATTGATAAATTGGAGGTGCGCAATCGGGTAGTATGTCCTCGTTCTTAGTGACACCTTCCATCTCATCGCCGAGCCAGGTTTTCCAACTCGACGCTACAATGGAGGTTAGGCAAGCCTATGTTTATCAGTGATGGCTGGTCATGACTATCCTGCTTGTGCAGCGTGGCGAGCATGACATCGAGCTCGAACTCAGCTTTTCGCGTCATCACGATTATGTTTTCCACGACTCCCGCGGATTCGAGGCCGGGGACAACCAGGAGCTGGAGGTTGTGCAAAAATTTGTCCGTCGTAGGTCGCAGGAGACGTCATTGAAGGATAGATTGCATGCGATATGGTTTGCTCTTTTCGGTACCGCAAGTCCAAATTTATGACGTTTTCTTTTTAGGTACTGCGTTCCGATGGACAACGACTGACCATTGAAGTACTTCAACGATGTTTTGCCCGGGTGAGAACGGTACGTCCAAAAACAGCTTTATGAGCTGGGATTGTCGTGCGAGATCTTCAAGTTCCTGTGATAGCAGTATTCACGAAGTATGACCAATTCAGGTGCGAAGTTATGATGAAGTTGGAGGACCAGCATCTCGACGCTGGTGCTGAGGCAGAATGAATCTCGTCAGATATTTTCTAGCCAATCTTGGGGAAGTGCCGTTCGTACGTTTAGAGAATTTACTAACCAGCTAGCGCGCACGATGCCAATTGTTGCCCTTCAGAATGAACAAGCCTGGCCAGCGGTGTGCTGAACTCGTTGAAGTTCACTCTCTTGCAGCGCTAGGCTCATGCTTTTAGCTGTACAGAGGGATAATTTGGAGCCGAACATAACTATGCCATCAAATGGTTACACTGTGCATGATGTGGTGAGAATAAAATGACCGTAGACTCACTATCGGACATATTCTGCATGGGAAGGAGGTATCTGAAGTATCAAGAGCATGATAAAACATCCTAGCATTTCCGCCGGTCTGGGTGAGTAACAATGCGCTATTTTGAATTACTACTTACTGAGAAAATATTCTCAATTAGGGTTATGTCAGTCTCTAACAGGGATGCAATGCTATTGGTGCGCTTCCGCTCGTTTGCGGGGTCGTCGGCGAGGTGGTTCCCTGCTGCGATTGCGGGGCTGTGGTTCCCCGCGGTGCCATCGGTACGTTTTGGTTGCCTCTCCTCTTAGATGTGCGAGCAATGTTGGGTGAATTTAAAAGAGAGCAGGTCTCATTATCTATTCTATTGAAATGGCAACAGAGTAAGGGGCGAGCGTGAGAGTGAGGACGAGGGCGGAGTTTTATTATTAAGAGTAGTAGCTAGCGTACATTATATACACTTTACCCTAAAGAATGGCGCAGGATGCTCCAAGGGGAAGTCATATCGCTCAAGTCTCCAGGCCACGCTCAAATCTTTGTCTGTCTTATCACAGACCTATTGTGAGGTTCCTGGAGATGCGAAGGTTGGCCAGCAACACATAATGATATTGTTCCGATGAAAAAAATACATATATGCTAAATGTAATTCTACTCTATAGTATTCTTTCTCGAAAGTAGTAGTCCTTGAGAAAAGTGAATGTATGGGGTGGATATATACGTAATACTCGATTATATGATCATATATCAGTTGGCGATGGCACCCTATTGTTCACTGGCACTTGTATATTATTCCGTGGCCGTCTCCCTGTTGAGTTGAGTTATTCAATATTCGTAGTCCCAACGAGTCACTGGAGAGTACAGCCTCGTGAACCCTGCATAACTTTCCAACAATCTCGCGTAAACGATGATCCTCTTCCTCTGCCCGTTTCATCAAGGAAGAAATTCCTTCCTCGAGAACGTCCCTACGGAAGGTGACCTGGCTTCCTGCACTCGCAAGAATTGCCAGTGTATCCATGAATATCGTAGCCTCCTTGGCGGGGAGGTCATCAGCATCGTGTGAAAGGGCGCCATACACATATGAATCCAGGTTCATGTTGTCAACCCTCGCAAGGTCGTCGCGTGAGTTGTATATTGTGCTTGATGGCTTTCCCATCACGTCTTGTAACCACGCCAGCTCCGGCTGCTCAAGTGGGTATTTGCGCAGAAGGTGCCTCGCAAGCAACGCACAGATCGAGCGAGAAACGAGGCGGATGGAAGGATCGGCGTCAGCCCAGAACGCTCGCATGAGACCCATATTTGCGAAGTTGGTCCGAATATCCTCTAGGACGGATTCGGATGGCGAGATACCATAGACGGCACTGGAGGCTTTGACAATGCGGTGTACAGTATCCAAACAAACCAAAAGGCGTGACTTGCGCACGTCCTCGCCGAGTCCAGGTGTGCCTGGTGCACAGCTTCGAAGGAGCGCGAGAAGGTAGTCGCGGAAAATGATCCTCCCGGATTCGGTGGGGGTGCTCATGAGCTGGACGATGGTATCCCCTGGGATATTTGTGATGAAATCTTGGACCTTGTTTTTTTCTGCCAGCGCAGGCAGTTTCAGAAGCCAGGCGAGAGCCTTGAGATCGACAAGCTCGGAGTCCGGCGTCTCAATGGCGGTACGGGCAGTAGTTTGCCGGAGACCGTCTTTGAGACATCGCCTCTGCTCGTCGAAGAGACTTTCGGCTCCCTCCAACCACTCGGTGAGCTTGCGCTGTCTCTGAGATTCTACGTCCCCTACATTGTATGGAACTAGAACGGCGTGGAGTCCCTTTATGACCCCCTGGAGGCAGAACGCTGCGAGGAAAGTATGTGTGTGCCATATTTGCCAAATGATACCGGACATGGGGGTTCGATACGGGCAGTCGCGATATACGCAAGGAAGGATTGTCAGGATGATATACGCCAATCCGAGTAGCCCGACGGAAATTGCGAGAACGATGGCGACGGTCTTGTGTACGGTAAAGAAGAGTACCACAAGGCCGACGAGGAATATGAACACGGAGAGGTGAAGGAGCGCTGGAACCATATCGACAACAAGGCGCATTTTGTACCTGAGTGTGCCGAAGAACAAAAACGAACGAACGCGCGCTCGCTCGCTTGACGAGCAGGGGATATCGGGAAGTTCCATATACCGACGTGCCCACTGTTGTACTAATATCGCAGTTAAGGCGGACGTGAGGCTGAGCACCAGGCTTAGCAACCACAGCGCGTTGATCCAGACGATAGAGACAGCAGAAGAGGGTGGTAGGACATATGTGCCATTTGCGGGATTGGCGAGTTGTTGTGGGGCCTGCAAGGGTTGAAATATGAGCCGGTTGCCAGCATTGAGGGACAACATCTTGTAGCTTTCAACGAGAAATGTGGCGACAATTGCAGAGAATAGACCCGTCTGTTGATGTCATTATCATGATGACCACATTCAATTGGACAAGTGGGCTGATGCTTACAAACATGAGGAGCCCCATTGAGTCTTCTTTCCAGGTGGTGGCCATGAGTTTGTCGTACTCTCCGGCCACTTCCATGTACGTAGACCAAGTTTTGCTCACGGAATCGTCCTGGACTGTTGCAGGTATCGTAAGTAAAGTGCCATGATCTTCGTTCCCTGACATACCTTCGCAAGGAGTGCTGCCGCGCTGGCGAAGCGGGAATAGCCCGCTGTGTTGGGTGCATGATTCGGACATTTTGCGTCTGGATTCACTATGTCGATGATGACAGGACGTGAGATGTGATGCGATGAGACATTTAGCGTATCCTGCTAGTACTCTTTTAAGAGCTTGAGAGCCACCTGATCAGTTTTCCGGCGTCAAGTACAGAGCCGATGACGGGCCTGGCATCACGGTAAACTTTGTGGCTAGCCTCGAAGCATACTAAGACCATCAATACATCAGCCCTTGATCGATTGGAATGCAGATACTTTAGAAATTTGGTATAACGTATAGCCTTTTTGATAGGGCGGGTTGCGATCGGAATAGAATTACTCTAGGGCCCATGCTGTGCGTTTCGGGCCAGCTGAAACCTCGTGCACCAGGCGAGCAACGATACTGAGTTCATACCAGGAAGAGGGTGCCAGTGGTACTTGAAGCCACGGAAACGGGGCAGTTGCGTCAATGCAGCGTGTTCTGTTGGCATTCCTTGGAACCAGGGGCGACTGAAAACGTGCAAAGCACAGATAGTCTGCATACTGGAAACGCAACTGAAGGTGGAGAGATGGAGAATGCCATGGAAGCATTTTGTAAGTGTCGGTTGACTGGCCTCGACTCGAATCCCCATTCGAGTAAAGGTTTCTGAAATATTCTACGAGCGGTACAGCCCGCATTTGAATAAAGGACACACAGGGTCACAACATCGAAACACTTGACGGGTGAACCTGTTTGTGATTGCTTTGAAGACTCGATGAGCTGATGCCGCGCATGGCTGATTAAAAGCCAGCCATAACTGATCGGGAGGCATGCCAGGAATCCTGTGCTTGAACGTAGCAACATGGTAACGTAAACGCACCGTTCATGCGCGCAAAGCGTGACGCTGGCGCTAGCCGCCATGCTGTTTACCACGTGGCTCTTCATTCCCGTTTCAGATTCAGCGACAGCGACGGCCACGTGCTACTACAGTAAGGAAATCTCTCCGCTATTTGGACAATGCCGGGAGTTTCCTGGAACATCCGGTTAACGATGTGTGATGACAGGGACGAACTGTGGACCTCTAGTTAATGAAATCCTCACTCATGACACGAGTTAGGGTGGTACAGCCATAAGACATGCGCAATGGCGAATGCGGCAAAGAATGAGGGTATCCTGAAGATCATGTCGATTCTCAGGGTTCATGTGATAACAAGGAGTTCAGCGATTGCACCTGAAAGATCGATCCACGAACAAGGTAAACAACGTACGTATTTATGGCGCGTTTCCAAGACCATAGGATATTGGCAAGAGAATAATGAAATAGCCGGGCCCATAGTTTTACAAGCATTCAGCGTCCGCTCTGTCATTCGGGGGTATGCTGCACTTTCCAGAGCGAAAGCAGTGTATGGCGTAAACAGGTTGCTTCCCACAACAAGACCAGAGTTTGTCTCTGCACTGGAACAGTGCATTCTCGTGGGACCTCAACGGCGTGACATTGAGAAGTGGGCACCTTCTCCTCCACATCAGAAGGTGAGCACGACCATGCAGTGATGCGGGCGGTAAACACGAGCAAAGGGTGTTTTCATTTCTGTCTTCATGAGCGCAGGCTTTCTCAAGGCAAAAAAAAACGTGTACCCACTGGCACATACGTTTGTGCAGCCGTAACTTGATGGTGAACCAGAAACTTGATGTCGATCATCAATCGAACAGAGGTAAATGCTATGCGATCCACTACTCCTGACATGGATGTCGAAAGAGGACTGATGAGACGGGATTCGGAACATCTTGCCAGTGACGGACTTGGACTAGCTTATGTAACCCGGGAGTATTTATTGCCCTGTCTTGAAACCTGCATTCCCCGTTCACTCGCATCCTTTGCACACTGCCGTAGTCTGGGACCCTTGAGAAACGCGGCAATCAGTCGCTATAGCCTCCTCCCCTTTTCATGTTTAGAGATAAGGCTACCGATAAAGAAGCGATGGTAATAAAGTGATCGCGATGCCTATGATGCAGCAAAAAGCATTGAATACATAAGATCATTGTCATATCAAAAATGCATCCGATGTAAACGCGCAGGAGACGGTATTATATCATAGAAGAAATCAATTACAACCAGTCCTTTGGGCGATTCGGAGCACTTAAAGACTTTACTCAGGGTCGTTCAAACGACTCGCCAGTGCGGTGTTTGGTTAAATCCATATAGCGTCTCAGCATGAGGTGGTTCATACTCACATAGGGTATGAGCGCTGTATGAGCATTTGGAGGAGGCGGTGGGTAAGAAGCCTCACAAAACAAAGCCAATAGAATCACTATGAAAAATGATGCATTAATGATGCCTTGACGATGAATCCGAACTATACGGGATCGCGGTTAGAAGAACCAGGAAGCTAACGACAGGGCGTAAGTATCTCTCCTTCCGATTTTGGCTGGGGGCTTCCGCAGCGGATTGAAAAGGCTGGAAAATCAGGGAGGACCGGGGGGCCAGAAGTAGAAGGAGCGGTCTCAGAGAGCGGCTAGTGAGCGACTATGTGGCATGTCTCCATCCTCCTGGGTGCCACAGGACCGCTGACCAAGTAAGGACTACCTCTGGGAAAGCAACTATGTTGCATTGGCTCAAATTTCTTCTTTGGCAGAGCATTGTTGTCGGGATGTCCGACATTGACGTGGAAGAGACATCCTTGGTTCCACGGGATGGGTACAATAGATCAGCTTTGTCATGATAGAGTGAGAACGTTCACATCTAGAACAGGGTATGGAGAAACATTCTCGCTCCGGGTCCAGAAACTGACCATCTAACCATCATAGCACAAGGATGGGGTAATGTGGTTATCTAGATCGTCCGTAGGCTTGAGAAGAGAAGTGTACACCTGTCTTCACATTGACTCCCGAGTGCAGAGAATGACTGCAGTCGCTTGGTGGCATGATCCGGCTCCTGGATATATTATGGAAGGTGATGGAGTCGAGTGGCGTGGGGGCCAACTAACAAAAGACAGCAGGTGGGAATTTCAGATGTCGTAAGGCGTGGAACGTGGGGGTAACTGTCAGGAGGATCCCAGCATCATTCATGGCGGTGTTTGTCAGATGCGGATTGCCGTCGGAACGCATGTATTATTAACCCAAACGGCATCACGTGATCTGGAGCGGCGCAAGCAAGTCTTTGATTTCTACTTTCTAGAATGGTGCTTCAATGAATGGAGGGTATGAGCTGTAAGAGCGAGACAACAGGGTGGGTGGGGCCAGGGTATTGTAGAAAGCCTGAAAGTAAGGATGTTAGGAAAATCATCGAGATCGTGGGGCGCAATTAGGGTCCATGCCAGTGTATGCACGCGAGTCAGAGGGCGACATGTCGCAACTGTAGCTATTAGAGGAGGGGTAGGCTCAGTTACAAATATCAGGCCGATAAAAATTTCCGTGGATGAGATGGGCCTGCGGCGCAGCGCAGCGTTGCGATAAGCATCCCGACATTCCCGCGTAGTCTGATGTGTTTTATAAGCAAATAGCAAATTTCGGGCCCCGGGATCAAAGGGTAGGGGTGGCACAAATGAGTGTCTGCATTTGGGGTGGGTATGACAACAACAGACGATGCAGTCTGAATCATCAATCACGGGTGGAACTAGAGAGCGCAGGATGCCAGCCCCCTGGAAAAGGACAGCTGGAGCCGTGTGATCTGGCCCGCCATATGGCAGCGGGGTTGAAATTTTCAAACGATATAATTAGGCAAGGGTATTCTGGTACTGCTAGGGTCCTTTGGCCAAGGAAGAGGGTACATGCATGTGTGGTAGATGTCAACTGGGGCAACTGTCGAGAGGGAGAGAGAGAAGAGTAGATATGATACGGGTTGTGTGCGAGACACAGCCAATAACCGGCGCAAGTGGCACCCGTTAACCGTGATCGTTTCACAAAGTCAAACTTGACGTCTCACTCTCGACTGCTCTGGTCGCCCTCCCTTTCCTTATTTTTTTTTACCTCTTTCTTTCTTTGTCTTTTACCCGCAGTGCGAGTTGCCAAAATCTATTATTCTACACCCGCCCTACCCGCCTGTTTTCTGCACCCTCATTATCACACTCCAACCCCCCCTAATCTGTGCTCGCTCGCTTTGCAACCGACTACAACCGCCCTGTGTGACTGCACCCCTCCCTTTCCGGTTTCCCCACCATGTCTACCCTTGTCTCTGCCATCCAGGCGCCCACAGCTTTGCCATCCGCCGTAGATCGTTCGAGTCAAGTTTCCTCTGCAGCCTCTTTCTACACCGCCCCTTCTGCCCGTGACTCTCATACATCCACACCCACAGCCAAGCCACTCTCCTCTCAGTCATCCTCCGCCACCACCTTGGGTCGAGCAGACGCCCACGGATCGAGCGCGACCCCCATACACATCGTCACTCCGGCCACCGAAGATGCACCACAAGAAGTCCACATCATTAAAGTGACGGACGAGACGGTGCACCTGCAGTCAGCCAGTACGCCTACTCTCCTCGTTCAAAAGGTTGGCGAACCCTTCTTCCAAGTAGTTTCGCACGGCGAGTCACGGGAGAGCAACGCCGGTCCACCACCACCGTCGCCTCCCGCGAGCGATGGTCAACTCGACGAGGACGAAGGCAGACAAGGCCACGGCGACCACACTCCCATACCTCCACCCAAGTCCGAACTTCCCTACAACCTCCCTTTACACCGCTCACCGCGTCTTTCCCCCTCCTCATCCCACAACTCCTCTCTCGCTGGCCCCGGGCCAAGCACCATGTCGCGCCGCTTTCGCGCCGACGATTCACCCATACTCACTCAGCTCATCCCTTCCCGTCGTCCTGCCCCCTTGCACACCGACATCCTCCAAACACCGCCGCATACATCGGCCTTCCGGTCTACACGCCGGAATACCATCGGCTCCGCGCCGCGCTCGCCCCGACTCGGAGGTCGCGCAGCAAGCCATCTAACGCTCGCTTTGGACGAAGGCGAGCTCTCAGAAGAACTCGTTAGCGATATGCAACAGCAAGCAGAGCAGATCCGCAGGGAACGTTTGTCGAAGCGTGTCAAGCAAGCCGACGAGGCGCCAAGTGTGCTCGTCGGGAACTTGATTGGCGAGGGCCATGTCAACTACGTGTTGATGTACAACATGCTTACTGGCATACGGATTGCCGTCTCTCGGACGCAGGCCAAGATAAAACGGCCACTGACAGAAGAAGACTTTACTGCCCGTCATAAATTCTCGTTTGATATGTGAGTGGCACGTTTGGCATATAAGCTCTCTTCGGATCGCTCAAAGGCGGTGTCTTTCAAAGTATTGGCAACGAGCTGACGCCATCAGCCAAATACGATTTCAAGTTTAAAGATTATGCACCCTGGGTCTTTCGCGAGCTGCGCGAGGACTGTTTTCACCTCGACCCCGCTGACTACCTCCTCTCCCTCACCGCGCAATATATTCTTTCGGAGCTCGGGTCACCGGGTAAATCCGGGTCCTTTTTTTATTTTTCGCGCGACTATCGCTATATCATCAAGACCATTCGGCACGCAGAACACAAGTTCCTACGCTCAATATTGAAGCGTTACCATGCGCACGTACGCGCAAATCCACATACGCTGCTCTCGCGTTTCTATGGTTTACACCGCGTCAAGCTCCCACACGGGCGCAAAATCCATTTTGTGATCATGAATAACCTTTTCCCGGCCCACAAAGATATTCATGAATCCTACGACCTCAAAGGTAGCACCGTTGGTCGTATATACCCCGAGGATCGCGCCCGCGAGAATCCCCGCGCGGTGCTCAAAGACCTCAATTGGATTGATCGCCATAAGGAACTCGAGCTCGGTCCTGAGAAGCGTGCCCTCCTAACCGAGCAGCTCCGGCGCGACGCGGAGTTTCTCAAGGAGCTTCACGTGATGGATTATTCGCTCCTAGTGGGGATACACAACATGCAGCGCGGAAACCGTGACAACGTCCGGCGAAACACGCTTCGCGTCTTTTGTCCGCCCGATGTCCACGTGCCACCCCAGCCTCACGCGCACGGTCACATGCACCGGCGGCGCACAACAACCACCGTAGAAAAGCCCCACGTCGTACGACGCGCCGTGCACCGGAACGCGAACGCGAACTTGAAAAGCGTCGGTGAAGGGCTGCTGCCCGAGGAGGACACCGGTGATCGACAGCACGTCCTATTTTCGCAGGACGAGGGTGGGCTCCGCGCGACGGACGAGCAGAACGAGCCGCTCGATACGGTGTACTATCTCGGCATCATCGACATATTGACTCCATACGGGATCGTGAAGAGGGTCGAGCATCTGTGGAAGGGCATGTCTGCCGATAGGGTACGTCTCTCCTCCTTTAGTGTGTGCTGCACGCGCTTTCTTCGCTTTTCTCATTGGGATGTATAGCATAAGATCAGCCCGGTGCCACCGCCTGAATATGCGGACCGTTTCCTCGCTTTTATGCGCGCGATCATGCGTGGTGGAGGAGGCGGGGCGCGATTCAAGGCCGAATAACCTTCCGTCTCCATTCCTTCGTACTCTTTAATGCCTCCTGGTTATCGCCCACACACACATCGTCTTCCATGTTTCGGTTCTCCATAGCCTGTCACATCAAGCCATAGACTCCCACTCGTCACAAGAACCACGCATTTTGTTACTATATTATTTATCATTCACACGGACCAAATCAGGTGTAACTTTCACAATACCCTTGCCTCCCCCCCCCCCCCCGTCCCCAGCTTTTCCAGTGCTAAAATTTTCGATATTGATCCATCTTTCGCAGGCTGTTGCTTTGCCTGCTTCTTGTCCATTCATTACCTTCATTGCACATAATCACTGTCGTTCGTGGCATTTCACTTATTTCGTAAATTTCGGTCGTTTTCTGGTCATTTCGGCACTTTTTGCCTCCATTCGGCAGGGTTATTGTTTCTTTCCCATGTCTATTATTTCTTCCGTTATCCTGGGCGGGGGGTTGGTTGCCTGGAAATTCTTGTGTAGATAGCCAGAACAGACACATCCATCAGCTCTTTTTTCCACATTTGTTGCCTCCCGACTTAGCACGCGAAGCAAAAGAATTAGCTCATGGTGATAAATTTAGGGTATGTAAATGATACAGAAGAGTGGATTACAACAAGGACTTCCGACAAACAAACAGTTGGGGTGCAAGATATGGTTCCCAAACAAAACGGCGATCGTCGGGGACACTCGAAAGAAGCGTAGGTGATCAGAACAACGAAGCCCCTGGTCTCTCAGTTCACCCAGTTCAAACCAAGAACTGAGCTGAACTGCAAATAAACACCCCATCGTAGACACTGCTCCACCACCCCCAATAGCCAAAGTTCAGTTCAGTTCGGCTCATTCCTCGTCGTCTTCCTCGCTAGCCTGTCTCTTCCTTGCCGCTACATGTTGAAGGAGCGTTATAGTCATGAATGAAGAGGAGAGAAGAACACGCACTCCGCCGCGTAGCGCGTTTCTTGGCCGCTGCCTTCTTGCCTTCGACACGCTTCTCGAAGGCCTGATCTTCCTCGCCCTGCCTTCGGTTCTCCTCCAGGACCTGATTCCAAAAGACGCGATCAGAAGGGGGAAGAACAAACGTGTCAGAAAAAAAACATGATAAGGTTGGGAACGTGTGCGCCATCCCGACATCCGCCGAGTCGTCATTTATACATATATATGCGCGTGCGAGCGGATGTGTACGCCCAATTGTCAAAAGTTATCGAGGGAGAAAGAAGGGAGGGAAGGGAGAAAGAGGACGCAACGCACAGTTTCAAACTCGTTCAGTTCAGAGTCAGGTTTGTTCGCAGCTTTATTTGAGCGAGCCTGTTGTGCAGCAATGTCATTTTGAGTGTTTTATTTTTGGGAAGATAAGTGGGAGAAGAGAAGCGAAAAAAAGAAGACGAGGGAAGAATAAGGGGCAAGGGACGGCAGGCACGGGAATGAGTATGATACGGGGGAGGAGATATGTCAACTGGATGCGTGGCGTACCTTGGCGAGAATTTCCTGGAAGCGCGCGTACACGCCTTCCTCGTGCAGCTTGTCGCGGTAGAAAGGCAGGCCCTCGATGAGCTTTTTCACTGAGCGCTCCGATTTGAACGGAAGGAGTGACAGGCAGAAAGCGATGTCGCGCCACTGACGCGTGTCCTCGCTAAGGCGGAAGCGCTGGCATAATTTCTCGACGATGCTCTCCGCTTGCTTTTCCTTTTTTTTTATGTGGTGGGTAAAGTCAGCGGGAATAGATACGGAAGGATGGGAAGATGGAAAGTCGTCACCTTTTCGATGAATGTGAAGATGTAGCGCATCGTGCGTTGGAAACCTTCTTCGTCCATCGCGTGCTCGCCAACTGAGAGATGGCTGATGACTGCGTGGTGCGTAGCAGGGTCAAGTCTAAGTGCGCACGAGGGTCTCTGCCACATCATGAGGAAACACGCACCGTCTGGCAGGTTGTTGTAAATCGCATTGTCCTTCGTAGACAAGTCAGTGAAGAATAGCTTCGCGAGGTCCGCGACGCGGGGCTCCTCGTCCTCGAGGCATTTGGCCATTTCCCCAAGCTGTCCCTTAACCTTGATCATGCCATTGAGAATCAAATGCGTGAGCACCATCAGGGTGTTCTTCTTCACCACCAAGTCGCGATCCGACAGACCCCTGTACAGTTCGTCACTGTTCTCGTCGATGATCGTGCTGAACGAGACCGCGACGTCGCCGAGCGCGATCGCGATGTTACTCCGGATGTTCGCGTCCCGCGACGTTTCGAGGATCCGGAAGAGCAGATGGTGGTTCGCGTCGCAGAACTGCGAGCTCACGCAGAGGAACTTGCTGAACGAGAGCGTTGCCACCGCGCGCAGCGTCGTGTTCTGACCAATGTTTCCCATTCGCGCTCAGGAGAAAAGGGGAATATCGAGACGATTAAAGCACGAACCTTGAACTGGTCAGGCCGACCGCATATGCGGACGAGCAGGGGCCCGTACATCGCTAGGAGTGAATCGGGCCCATACAAAAGTTCAGACTCCCGCACGGCGGCTATGCGATCGCCGATCTCGTCCTCCGCGTTGCCAGCGACCTGGTCGAGTTCTTCTCCATCCTTACTCGCAGCATCATTCCCAGCCCCCTTTGCGAGCTTCTCGGCTACCAAAAAAGAGTAGATGTTTTCACGGCCCCGGCCATATCTGCGAGAGAAGCAGTAAAGTCTCACCTAGTTCCTTCTCCTGCTTTTGTCGCTTCCACTCGCGTTCAACCAGCTCCAGGTAGACGATGTGTTTGATCGCGACGTGACCCACCACAAAGAGCAGCTGGCTAAGCTCGAAAGCATCCCCAGTGTCATCGCTCTTCTTCCCAGGGTTCACCTGCGTCGAGCCAGGCACCGTCGAAATCAACGCCTGCGTACTCTGTGGCGGGTCCTCGTCCATCGCGTCGGGGTTTGGTACCGACGACGGCTGCTCCTCAGGGATAGTGGACGTAGATTTCTCCCGCCGGCGGAACGCGCGGCGGGTGAGGTTCTTTATGATAGTGTTGCTGAGGACCTCTGGCTGGTCACCGAGGGCATAGACGGTATTGATCGCCTGTTCGGCAAGGGCGAACCATTCGCGTGACCGGCACGGATGTTCGATGGCCTCTTGCAGTTTGCGGAAGACAGGGCTGTCCATGTCGATGCGAACGCTCTTGTCGAGAAGGGAACCCTTGACCTTCTTCGCGCTGCCGTTGAGGCGCTGTAACGCGACGCAAGTGTATCTCGCGAGGATCAAGTCAGCCTGGATGCTCCGAAGGTGAGATAGGTAGATGATTGCAGGGCCAAGGGGACCAACCTTGCCCATCGGACCAAGCCCAATCTTTAGGAGGACATCTACCCTGTCCTGGACGACACTTCGTCGTGCGAGCGCCAGCATACCGATGATGATGATTGCACCTCGGCGCTGTTGCTTTGGCAGTGGTCGTTCAGAACCTATATAAAGAATGGGTCAAATAATGATAATGGGAAATCTATGTCCGTGCTCACTATACACTTGCCAGAGCTTGTTCACAACGTCAGAGTGAATTTGGTCATCATCCATCATATAGCGCATCATCTCTTCCAGGCTTGTTAATTCAGCGAGGGTGGCGTCGTACGTCAACCTGGGATCATCCCTGCATGAATATCAAGACCAACATGGCAGGTAGCAACGCACTCAATCATGTTCTTCGCTATCCGGTTTACTTGTTGCTTGGGCTCCATGTCAGGCAACGGATCAAAGTATAAGCTGCGGTAGCACTCGAGCAGACGCGAGCGAACGCCCTTGAGTTCCTTGCCATCTTCCGACATTGAGCTGTTATCTTTCGACCAGATCAAGTGCAGCATTTTCTTGATGCCAATCTGTAATGCCATCAACAACCCGTTCTGAGATATCCGAACGCATTCCGAAGGACTCACCTCAGCACTGTCAAGCTGATATTCATGCGCAACCCTGAAGAATTCCATCGCCTCCAGCACCTCGGACTTGTGCGTGGACCCAAGCAGCTGGAAGATGATTTGGGCTGCCTCCTCAACCTGCCGAATGAAGTTGAGGGCTTCTGAATAGTACCGCTTGCGTAGACGTAGGTGCAACAACTGGTTGCTCTCCAGAGCAGCGAGAGCCGCCTGTTCATCTGTTAATGCAGCCATGTCGAGCTCAGACTTGCGCCCGTTCTTCTTGCCCGAGGACTTTTGTTTCGATGATGATGTACCTCCCTCCCCATCGTTTTCGGCTTCAGAGGGCTCTGGCTCGCCTTCGTCCATGATACTATCGACTTCATCGTCTTCTCGGGCTTCCTCGTCGACTTCCATCGCGTCTTCAGCTTCGTTTTGGTGCCTATTCATATCAATCAGTAACCTAGTTTGATTTCACATATGACGGCCGCACCGTGATTTCTTTATCTTTGGTCGAGCGGTGGAGGATTCTCCACCCTCGTCATCTTGGCCGTCACCCCCGTCTGTCGCACCTGCATCAGCGCCGCCAGAGAGCGTGTCATCCAGCGCCTTCTCAGTCTTCTGCAATTCCTTCACGACGTCGCGATATCGCTCTTCCCACTCCTGAAGCCCGAGCAGCCCTCCGTGCATCAGTCCGTATGGATGGGTCACGATCAACTTCACGAGCAGGGAAATAGCATTTTTGCGCACGCCCGCTACCTTGTCTTCAAGCGCAGCGACCGCAGCACGCGTAATGGCGAGTCGTTGTTTAGGGAATTTGACGGGCAGGTCGCACAGACGGTTGAGGACAGTGAAGACCTTAGAGCGAACGTAGGAGGAAAGATCGAGTGTTCGCTCCAGAAGGAGGTCATAGAGCCCATTGAGTTGCTTCTGTGTCTGATGTGCATCGCTGGTAAGGTCCTCGGAGCAAGCGAGCTCGCGGATGAGATGGCCGATGATTTCCACGATCGCCATTCGCATCGGATAAGACTGCGATCGTTCCATGGTCACTTCGAAAAGTGGCGATCAAAGAGGACATTTGACGCACCTCTGAGTCCAGGTGCGATAGCAGCAAGCTGATCTGCTTCAAGACCGCCCGCGGCGCCCACTCCGCGAATTGCGTTAAGAACTTAGAAAAGTTCCTTGGGCCCTTGGTATCTTGCGCGCTGAACGTTTTCGCAGCGATTTCGCGGAGGATTTCGTCGCCAAGCTGAGCATGGTCAAACTCCTTCAGCAAAACGTTAAGGCACTCGGCCATGGGCTCTGAAAGGTGTTCGTAGTACTGCAAGGACTGCATGATAGTAGTTTGCGCAGCGGGTCCGTGGCCGTGGTGTTTGACAGCGAGACAGATGACTTTGTATACTCCCAGTTTGATGGGCTGCGACTTCATATATTGCTCATTCTCCGTGACGTGGTACGCAGGCGCTGTAAGACACCTACAGTGCCACGAGACGCATCATGAGATATCCCATTTACAATGACATTGTGATACCACGCACCCAATAAAGATGTCCTTCTCGCCACTCACCGTCCAAATTTTTGACGTTTTGAGCTTCAACACCTTGCTAATCAGGGTGAGGATGGGCACGATCTGATCCTTCCAAGACCATTCCGAGGCCTTATTCTTGGAAGCGGCCCTCGCTTGAGTTGGTTTCCCCCCGCGCCCTTTCCGAGGCTTCGCAGGCGCAGCGGCGTGCGCATCCTCGTCGGGCACAATTACTTTCTCCACAGATCGTGCGGACCAGTTGAGCAAGAACGCATACATCTCGATCGGGACCCTATGCGCGGCGCACGTCTGCTGATCTTCGTGGTCGATGTCATGGGTGGCGGAGTCTACCTCTGCGGCTAAGCCAGACATGAT
Organism: Russula virescens; assembly: GCA_003316435.1. Taxonomy (NCBI): domain Eukaryota; kingdom Fungi; phylum Basidiomycota; class Agaricomycetes; order Russulales; family Russulaceae; genus Russula; species Russula virescens. Next base: position 54,490 of record QFEY01001064.1, read on the forward strand.
GACGTCGAGCAGTTTGCTCATCAGGATGCCCGGAACGGCGCTCGCGCATTTGAGAAAGCTCCTCAAGATGTCGAAGGTATCGGGAGAGGTGACGGCGTCGGATGATTCTGCTATGGCGCTGACAGCCTCTGCAATCGCATGAGCATGGTCAAGTTCTCCTCGGTCAAGCAAAAGAGTAATTGCGCACGCCGGAGTAAGCCATCCATCTCCGCTGGCTCCATCGAGCCTATATCATGCTCACGATCTATCGGGTAGTTTCCTATGTCTTGTAGAGCCTGAAGCTCCTCCTGCAGGTCAAAGGAGCTCGCCATCTGGCAGTCGTAGAGGGCCTTCAGTACTAGTGTCGTATCAACGCGTGCCCAACGCGTCGGTCACATGCTCCGTCGCGTGCTGTCACGTAATGTCACGACTGTCACACTCACGTGTGTGTCCATGTCCACTAAAACGTGGTTCTGGCTCCTACATACTACTGTAGTAACTTACAAACATTCTTAAGAGATCCACGTTCTCGTGACCAACCCTCGATCAACCCAAAGGCCGCTAGTGGACATTAAAACGATGCCTTTGAGGCCTGCTTCGGTGTCTGAACTTACCTTGCCTCGCTATTTTCATAATTTCATTTCATACCCCAAGCAGTCCTTTCCCAGCCGTCCTCAATCCGCGGATATTGCCACTCAACAGCCAGTGAACCTCCCCACGGTCCCAACCCCTTCGTATGTGCATGCCCATTGCCTATCTAAACATGCCACATCGTGCAAGTGCGAATATCATCAACGGCAAGCCGATCCGATAAACCTGATTATGCATCGACATCCGAGCGATCGAGACATCGCCGACGGTAGATCTGTTTGCACGATCTTATGTATCAAGACGAGGATGGCGGGTGGAGTACAGTACGGGGTCGGAGAGACATCTACCCGAAGTTCTATCACTCCCCGTTAGCATATATTACTGTACAAACCTTCCGAAACAACATACAATATGGTAAGCGAGAAGCGACATCCAATCAGAGACTTGTCATCATGCTACACACGTTCATTATCGAGCCGAACGACTGTGGTCCAAGTCCACATTGAATAGTACTAGCCTACTTTCGAGTGCACATGAGAGGTGAATACGTTACAGTATTATTGTAACCGCAGCTCACTGCCAAGGATTTTTCTTCCTTATCAATGACGGTTAACATCACAACAACTGCTGTGGTAACAGTGGTATAGTTACAACCCGAGTACAGCATTACGTCGTCCGCAAAGTGACAGAGCCAATCGCAACGGCATTGTGCATGCAGTCATCATAGCATGTCGTGCAGGTCGGCGTGCGCAGCCCGAACGACCCGCAGATTGCGAATTTGCATCATGCTCCGTCGAAGCCCGAAGTAATGAATAGCCGAGGTTGTCCACTCGAGCATACGGTGACCATGTGCCATCACGAGTGTTCCCCGCCGTGCACCACCCCTTCTCTTCCCTTCTTCGTATATGATAGATTGCCGGGACCGGCTGTTGGCCCCGTGGTGTGTAAAGTGATGGCACTAAGTCTCTCCATTCAGTGGACACGCACCGTCGCAGAGGCTACGTCTGAACTGGTGCACGAGAATCCCCCTTCCTGCCGATGGGCGCAAGACGGCCTTTTGTGAGGGCGTCAGTGAACTATCGCGGAGATAGACAGTGCGAGAATTATGGTGAATTTTTTGACAAGTCAGACTGTCGAAACGACACACTAGCCGGACCTTGGCGACTCTTGGCGCCTAGCCGCTTAGCACTGTTGCATGCGGAAATTATCTTGTCGTGCAATGCAGATGACCACTGTGATGACGTCGAGGGAATGTACTGTATGGGAATGTATGGAGATGTATGTGGTGCCACATGAAACTTATTAAATACACTTTTGCACCGTCCCGATACTGACCATTCCTTCTCTCGGAGCGCCCCGCCTTGATGACTGTTTGTCCGATGTCGAATTACTATATTGATAACGAACCAAGGACAACGTGTTGCAAGTACCGTGTCGACGTCGAACAAGCTTCTTCGCTTCTGCGGAATTTTTTTTGCTTTGGTGTTGTGATTGAGGGTGGCGAGGATGTGGCGAGGATGAGAGATAAAGCGAAGTGTGGCTGAGAAGATTTTTAGTCCGAGGCGTGTGATCTATGCGTGGTTTCTGCGAGGCTCCAGCGGAATGCACATGCGTGATACCGTACTACCTAGGGAACCAGGGGATGGGGATTGTAGCTAGCATATGCATGCAGCGAGATGAAACGAATGAATAGTACACTTATCTATGTTATCCTTCATCACCGTGCTGCGCATGCAAGAGAATTGTTGATATTGATGGCCTTTTCCACGCTGCCTGTGACGGCGACGGCGGGTTCCTTCGGGATTCGGGATCGCGCAAAAGCCGGATCACGAAATCGATGGGATTCGGCGCCCAATACCTGGGTCACTGCTGTTAGGGACTCCGTACATATGCCGCAGATCCGAGGCCGGAGGTAATACCATATATAGGCCTCCCATCACGCATTGATGTGTATCACCAATATCATATATCTACTGTACTGTATATACCTAGCGCGACCCTGTCGGACACTGGTTTGTCCATCAGTGAGTGGTTGACAGCAAGGAAAAATGCAAAGACACGACAGATGGTCACGGTCACCGATGGGCGTCGATGGGTAACTGTCACAGTGATGGGCGGATCTGATTTGCGCACAGGCTTAATGCGAGTGCAGGAACGGGGACAAGGAAAAGGCGGGTGCGGGTCAGCTTGCATCCAGCTACTACTACTGCCATGTGTGTGCCACTATAAGGCCGTGGTAAAGGCAAAAGACGTCCTTTGGACGGGCGGAAACCGGAAAAACGGGTGGTTAACGGTGGATTGATAACCCTCCATAAGGCCAATCCAGTTAACGATAACTCTTCAGTAATTTTGGCCAAACAATGGCCAAACAAAAAAGGGCATTTTTTTTAAATAGCGGCTGATTTTCGGCCATTGGGACATCAATTTAAAGGGTCATGCCTTGCCAGCTGCCGGGTGATTTTGGCTCCTAGGAAATTCCTAGTGCGTGATCCCGCGGGCGATGAGGGAAAACAGAATGTTTTATGTCTCCCTGTCGTACGGCATAAACAGCTCAGTCCTGTGGCTCCCACCTGCCGGTCGGCCCTGTCGGGCTGAATCGAAAATTGCGCTACGCCGATAAGCTAGTAGCTGGAGTGACCAGTGGCGTGACCGTGATTTCGGAGAATCGGAGCGGATGGTACGCTAATAATAACTCGCACAAACTTCAAAGCGGTAAATATCGGTCGGAAAGTGAGGCGTTGAGACTTGGGGTCAGATAGGTTGACAGCGTTATCGGGATTAAGAAACCCGTACATGACACTGGGGTATGCCGCCATCAATAAGCCCCGAATACATTTCAATGCGCGTGATGCAGTCAAAAATCTAGTCTCGATGTACATCGTTTATTACGGGCGGGATCTAATGCGTGGCCGATAAGAGCGAGTGAATCTCGGAAGGCCGTGCGCAATAGGACAACTATTAGTGGGAAGCGGCAATTGGCTAGCTCCATGCCGTACAGTATGTTGAAAAACCAATGGGAAAACTTAAGGGATAACGTAGCAGGGCGCAAAAGAGACAAGTCCGAGATGGCTACGGAGCGGGAGTGGTCGGTGGCTCGTGCGCTTAAGTGTTCCGGAAAAGAGTGAGGATAAGTGATAAGGGACTGGGGAAAGAAAAAAGTCAAAGGAACATATGTGAAGTAGGATTGAGCGTCGCAGGGAGTACATATCATGTCGTACATCAAAAAGGTAGAAGAAATGGGTCTAGGTGTGTGGGGGAGGAGAGGGGGAAGACGTGGGAAAAGAAGGAGGAAGATAAACGGATAATATAACAACTATTTGGTAATATTTGTAGGGTTTGATCTGGTTCCAGACGAGACCAAATAAAAAGGAAGAACCCCCCGTTCCTCGTCGCTCTGCCCGTCCTTAACAACCTCCCATCCTTTCCGAACCCTTCTTTCGCATTCTCCGCTTCGCTCAACAGCGATCCCTCTACCCATTCACTCTCAGGGTTATCCCTGTAGCCTCCCTTGATCCTCTCATCACACCCTCGGGACGTTGTGGGCCACTCAGAACATGTCTCAGCCAAACATAGAAAAGGAAGCTGGGCCTCCTGCTCAGACGGACACCCCTGTTGAGGAAGCCCCTGTAAAGAAGGTCCGCGAGTACAAGGAATTTGGCCATGAAGAAGCCAAACCCACCCGTACGTGCTCTCGCTGAACGTCTCTTGCGCGCCTATGTCCGGTCCTGATCTCCGGCCCGCCAGATGCGAATGTTGATATGTCTCAAGTATGATTGGTTCTCCTTTTCGCTCCCCAAGCGGCATATACTTGCACCTCGCTGACTAGTTGTCAATATTACGCAGATTGAGCTCAAGGCTGACCAACTCTATGACAAAGAAAAAGTTGACCTCGAGACGATCGTTATCGAGGATGTCTTCACACTCCTCCAATGTACTAGTGAGGGTCTCACCTCTCAGGAGGCTCAGCGTCGTTTGGAGATTTTTGGGCCCAACAAACTTGAGCAGGAAGAGCAGAATCCATTCCTTCAGGTTCGCATCGAATTTTGACGCCTTGATCTTCCTTCGGTGATAATTGACTGGCGCCTTCAGTTTCTGAGTTTCATGTGGAACCCTCTTTCGTGGGTCATGGAGGCTGCTGCGCTCGTTGCTATCGCCTTATCGAACGGAGAGGGCCGTGCGCCCGATTGGCAGGACTTCCTTGGTATCACCTTTCTCTTGCTCGTCAACTCATCCATCGGCTTCTACGAGGAGCGTGGTGCCGGAAATGCTGTCAAAGCACTCATGGATTCTCTTGCTCCCAAGGCAAAGGTGAAGCGCGATGGTAGCTGGGTTGAGATGGAATCAGCAATGCTCGTTCCTGGAGATATGATCGCATTCAAAATCGGTGATATTGTCCCCGCCGACTGTCGTCTCACCGAGGCTATCAACGTATCTATTGATCAGGCCGCACTTACTGGCGAGTCCCTCCCTGTATCAAAGAAGGAGCAAGATCAGTGCTTCTCGTAAGTCTGGCTTCACTCGAACTCCGAACTTCCTAACTTCGGCGTTTTCAGTGGATCAACCTGCAAACAGGGTGAGGCTGAGGGTGTCGTAATTTCCACTGGTGCCAACACTTTCTTCGGTCGCGCCGCATCGCTCGTTGGCCAAGAAGATGATACGACCGGCCATTTGCAGAAGATTCTGGCACAGATTGGATCGTTCTGCCTCATCGTTATCGGTATCTTTGTTATCGCGGAGATTTTCGTCCTCTATGCCGGCTTCCGCTGGACGTATCGCTCCGGTCTTGACAACATTCTCGTACTCTTGATCGGTGGCATTCCCATTGCTATGCCTACTGTGTTGTCGGTCACACTCGCCGTTGGCGCTCAGCAACTAGCGAGCTACAAGGCCATCGTTACCCGTATCACGGCCATTGAAGAACTTGCTGGTGTCACCATCCTGTGCTCTGATAAGACTGGCACCCTCACCACAAACAAGCTCACCATCGACAGGAGTACTATCAAAACTTACGCCGCCTTCTCTGCTGATGACGTTATCCTCCTTGCGGCGTACGCGTCCCGTACCGAGAACCAAGATGCCATCGACGCTTCCGTTGTCGGTGCCCTTGGTGATACGAACCGTGCTCGCGCCGGCATCAAACTCCTCGACTTCAAGCCTTTCAACCCCGTCGACAAACGTACTGAGATCACCTACCGTGAGGAAGCAACAGGCAGGCTTAAACGTGTCACCAAGGGTATGACCGGTATCATCATCGAACTCTGCTCACGCAATAAAACCGACGAGATTGAGAACCGCCTCGAGGCTGATGTTGAGGAATTTGCCTCCCGTGGTCTCCGTGCCCTTGCTGTCGCGTATGAGGAGCTTGATGGCGACGATCCCGAGGCCGAGGGCAACGGATTTGAACTCATTGGTCTCCTCGCCATCTTCGATCCTCCCCGCGATGATACCAAGCAAACAATCGACGATGCCCTCGCCTTTGGTGTCAAGGTCAAGATGGTCACCGGTGATCAGCTTGCCATTGCCAAGGAGACCGGTCGTCGCCTCGGTCTTGGGGATCACATGTATCCTGCCAAGGTTCTCAAGGACGGTCCTCCTCCTGGCAGCCGGTTTAACACCCTCGATGAAATGATCATGGACGCCGACGGGTTCGCTGGTGTTTTCCCAGAGCACAAGTTCGAAATTGTCAAGCGCCTCCAGGGTCTTGGTCATCTTTGTGCCATGACCGGTGATGGTGCAAATGATGCCCCTGCCCTCTCGCGTGCCAATGTTGGTATCGCTGTTGAGGGCGCCACAGACGCTGCTCGCGGTGCCGCCGACATCGTCTTGACGGAGCCTGGTCTCTCGACTATTGTCCATGCTATCCGTGGGTCTCGTATCATTTTCCAACGCATGCGAAACTATGCCATTTATGCCTGCGCCGTTACGATCCGTATTGTTGTCTGCTTTGCCATCCTGGTGTTCTCCTACAAGTTCCAGTTCCCCCCCTTCATGGTCCTTATCATCGCTCTACTTAATGACGGTACTATTATGACACTCTCCGTCGATCGTGTGCTGCCATCGTCAACCCCAGATAGTTGGGACCTGGCCGAGATCTTTGCCTACGCTGTTGCTTATGGTCTCTATCTGACGCTTTCCACGTACGTCCCTCTCGCCGTGTTTCATTCTCAGCGGCCTTCTGATTGTTTGTATAGGATCATCCTTGTTGTCGTGATCCTTGAATCGGACTTCTTCCAGCGGAAGTTCCACGTTCATTTAAATGCCCCGCCTGGCCAAATCGACCACAATGACAAGCAACTACACACCATTGTCTACCTCCAGGTTGCGATCATCTCTCAGGCGCTCATTTTTGTCACTCGCTCCCATGGATTTTTCTTCATGGAGCGTCCGTCGTATGCGTTGATGGGTGCTTTCTGTTTGGCACAGCTTGTATCGTCTATCATTGCCGGCTTTGCCAATTGGGGTTTCACCAATATCCAGAAAATTTCAGGTGCTTGGATCGGCATCGTTTGGGTTTGGGTACGCATCTCTTTTTAGGTTTTACTACGTGTCCTGACATGTGTTGGACAGAACATTATCTGGTTCGTTCCACTCGACTTGATCAAGTTTGCGATGAAGGCTACAGTTATCAAGTACCTTCGTGAACGTCATGAAAGGGCCACGGCGGAGGCTACTCGTGCGCGGGCTGAGACTGGTATCCCGATGATGCGGACGCAATCGCGCGCCGCGTCTATCCACGAATCCTTGTACTCGAACCGGACGTCGTTTATCCGTCGCGCTGTACGCAAGGTTGGTTTTGGCCAGAAGGTCCGCGTTAAGGCAGAAGAGTTGCAACGGTTCAGCAGCATCCAGGCGCACCACACCGGTCAGACGCTAGCGCGTCACCCATCACGCCCAACTGCATAGACCGAGATAATGCCCTTGCCCTGGAGCACGAAGTATCGTGTTTGTAATGTTATATGACAGTCCTGCCCTTTGTTATTTAGTGTCCGGTCCCTAATTTCTGCCATACTGTCGATAAAACCACGAGACTGACCTCGATGCTCGATGCCAGGGTGGGGCTAGTTACATAGAAACACAGAGCATGTGGCATTTTCGCGCTTTTCCGCCGACACGCTCGTTTCGATCGCCATACGATCATACACTTAACGCTTGTTTCTTTTGACGTCGCTTTTAATATTTCATGACAAAAATAAAGACTTCAGCGCTTTAACGTCAGATCGGGTGCAGTATTTGCATTCCACGGATTGCATCATACTTATTCAGTAACTCGTCAAATCGTGTCTTGGAATCAAAAATGTCGCCCGTTCACGTCCTCGATAGATATTATCTTGCCATAACGGCCTTTGTCACTATTGCTTGGCAACTCACCGGCTTTTTCATAGCTTGGTCGTTTCAGGTGCGGGCCTTTTCAATTTCCTTTCCAACAACAATCATGCGTATCATATACTATCCCAGTTCGACAAAATTACGGATTTTACGGGAGGTCAGCACGCCAGGGCTTGGGCTTGACAAGTTAGTGGAAGGAGGCTGACACCTTGGCTCGACAGGGTCCAACTTTTTCGTGCTAGGTACCGTACTATACTCCCCAATCATTGCGGGGTTGACTGGCCCGTCGTTGTCAACAGCGCTTCTCACACTCCTCCTTGGCAACACCTATCATGCCCGGAACGTCGTTGCCAGTGTGCTCGTCATGATTTGGGCGGGGCGCATGGCTGGTATGTCTCAACTACTGCGGTCGTTCTATTCTCTCGTCTTGTCAGGTGGCAAGCTCAGGCAGCGTCTCACTTTTTTTTTTGTTTTGTTAGGGTTTCTGCTTTTCCGCGTGCTCAAAGTCGGCAGCGACTCGCGCTTTGACACGATCCGCGCGCACTTTTTCAAGTTCCTCGGTACGTGCGAAATCCGAAATTCGACCGGACATGCCCATAATGTGTATCGGTCTCGGGGCAAGAAAAAATGTCTTACGACTGCTTTTTGATAGGCTTCTGGATCGGTACGTCATGTCCTACGTCCGGAATGTGCGTTAACGCCTCGCAGCGCAAATTTTATGGGTGCGTGTCGTGCAGCCGCACTCCCTATATTTCTGTTCTTTTTTTTTTTTTGAAATGAAAGAGCTAACAGACGGGGATTTGGGGCCGCATCATGATTGCAGGTTTGGACGGTATCCATGCCTGTCGTAGTGCTCAACTCGCCCGCGGTGTCCGACCCCGCGCTCGGTGGCGGATCTAACCCGGCATTCGGAACGGCACGTGACATCGTTGGCATCGTGCTGTGGGCGATCGGACTTGCCATCGAGACCGTGTCTGACGCGCAAAAGGTTCGTTTTTATCTCTTGTTCTACTCGGTGTTATAGTGGGACTTGTTATTATTTTTTCAGCTGCATAATAAGTTAAATAACCCGCCAAAGAACAAGCCATTCACGGTGTGTGCCGCGACTGAAATTCATTTTCTCCTAATTGTCCTTCGTATCTGGCATGTGCTGAGACTTCTTGTCTGTTCCAGGGTGGTTTATGGAAGTGGTCTCGCCATCCTCCCTACTTCGGCGAGTGCGTTCTTTGTCAAACGCGGATAATTGTTGGACCGCAATGAAGCCGCAGTGAAGGACTGACTGCCACGCGGCCTGACTTTTCTAGGATTCTGTGCTGGTGGGGCATTTGGACGCTCACAATTTCCCCGAGCACGAATGGTGAACTCCCCAGCGGTGCAGAGGCCGCGCAGTATGGCACGGTTGTCTCACCCCTTTTCACCGTACTGTACGTCGCATTTCAACAACATATCTCCTCCCCGCAAGCAGCAGCTTAGATACCAATCACACGCAGCGTGCTTCTATTCTTCTCCGGTGTCCCCACAGCAGAGAAACCCCAGGCGCGCCGTGTGTATCTCTCTGGTGACACGAACGCATGGACAGCATACCGAACGTATCTTGATGATACGTCCATCTTAATTCCGATCCCGCCTGCGCTCTATCGCCCGCTGCCGAAGGTAGTCAAGCGCACGATTCTGCTCGATTTCCCTTTCTACCAATTCGATGAGTCCGAGGTTGCGGATGACACGACCACATGAGCGGGGTCTTGAAAGGACCCGGGATCTCCGTGAAGGTACAATACTACAGTAATGTAATATATGTAGTCGCTTTCGGGAGCCGGTTGCAGTCTATGAGGAATTCATTCTGTGATACAATGTGCCAGTACAGTTGACTGTATTGTGTGCCACTATCAGAGGGTGACATAGCCATGACAACGATCCAGCCAAAGCCATTGCTCGCCGCGTTACGGCAGTACGTAAGATGGTTTCCAGAGCTCCGTGATTGACCGTCTCTTGAAATAAAACTCCACCACAAGCTGCAGCAGGGCCCCTCAAATCACCGGCATACGAGTACGCTAAAATGGCATTTGCTGATGGACTTACATGAAGACCTCATGTGTTTCTCCAGTAGCTGCCATGCTAGTAGCGTGCGATTCGTCGCATGCATCGGAAATCATCCCAGAGTCATGGTATTCGCATCCGAGTGCGCTCTGGATGAATCCTGATCAGGATAAGGACGTATAGCCTGGGCTTCAGTATTACTGACCGTCCCCAAGAGAAAGAGGATGTTCACTAGTAGCTCGGTGGTCATCAAGTTCGGACTCGGAAAGCGAGAGCAATGGACGGGTCATGGAATGTTAGTGACTGATGGCTTGCAAAAAGGTGTGCGCAGCTCGTCAACAGTGAGTAAGCGTCTCTGAATGAAAATCCGAGTGGTGTCAACTACCGATAGTCTCTAGCGCGCAGATTATGATCATCTCAGACGCTCTACGGCAGGAAGGACGGCGTTGACAATGCGTAACGCAGCGTAAGAGCTCGTTTGTGTATGACGACTGAATATGACGAGAGCCACGTTGGGTATGGTATGAGTCCGAGGTCGTGGATGGGCTGATAGCGGTAGCAGGTCTAGGTGGCGGCCAGTTTGTGGCAATAGGTCGACTCCAGCTCAGTTCGTCGTTATATCCACTTGACATCTTTGCAGATGACACATACTCGATAACGAGAATTCTGTCTGCAGACGACCTGACGACACCGAACCTGACTTGACTGGCCAACTAACTAGCACGGTGCCATTTTCGACTGCGTCTCAAGGAGCGCATCCATCCGATTCGACGTCATACTCGAGCCTAATGGAGACCCTGTAACTGTGCTTGTTCTGGATCATAGATATGATAGGGCGAAGTTGGAGCAGGAACCGGTTCAGATGGCCCGTCACGGAGGACTAAACGCTTGTTCGCATCGCGGATCCCGCGGCATCTCGTCATCCCTGTGGTTACAAGCATTATTTGGTGAACTTGGAACCTCTCGGGTCTCTCTTTATTCTTTTTATTTTTTCGTGATATAGCCGCGAATGGCCTCCAATATTAGCATATATTTATTAAACTTTCAAACCTGTTCATTACAACATGTGCGATATTACAAGACATTATCGTGGGGGTTATTCTTCCTGGGTAAGACACAATTAATCTCTGGATCATCCGCGGTAAGTGAGAAGATAGAATGGGGGTCGATACTATGCCACCACCGCCGATGCCGACACCATGTTCCAGCGCGCAAGTGGCTCTATGTGCATGCAATATCGCGGTCACAGTTTGGTACAAAAGGATTGCAAATGGACTCAATAGGTTATGAATCCGATTTTTCCTGGTGTAACACCAAGTCCTTCCCGTTTTCATTGTTCGCGACGTCTGATGGAGATCTCGAGAAGGGGAGCAACGGAAGGGGGTCATTCGAGGAAAGGTGTTTACGGGGTGCTAGTGGAGGACAACAGGGGGAGAGGGAAGATATCACCGGCGGATTGTGACCAGGGAGGACATTAGAAAAGGTAACGAAAAGAAAGGCTTATTGTTCGTCTATGAAAAGCCGGGACGAAGCCCGAAATCGCATAGAGCAGCTTCTGGAGTAAGCAATCGTGGTATAGCATTGGGAAAGGTGGTTGTGTTTTTCCTTTGCCAGAGCTGCATGGCGGTCGAAGCTCTTCTCATAGTGGGGCGCCTGCTAATCGCATAACAACCATCGCAGTGACTTGATTCAGAAAGTCGGCATCAAAGTCCATGAAGATCTACCTGACGTTGGAGTTCAAGGTTACTTGTAATGGTATTGAGGAACAATGTGTGTGTACTCAAAAGACCGATGCCAGATCCCAATCGCCGCGACCGCGACGCCCTATCGGACCATCCAATGATTTGTTTGAACCCCGCTTACGCATGGCGAGGAACAACATCGCTGCAGGAGGCAATTTGAGCCTTGAGGTGTGGCACGATACTGTAATTGCAGGGGGCGAAAGGTGATGAATTAGCCATGCTAACCTCATAGAATTATTTTTTTTGAAGTGGGGGACGAAAACTTACGGCGTCTGCCAGTGTTGCCCTCCATGTGGATCGTGCTCTGACCCAAAGGACGCGATTCACTTGATAATTATTGTATAGGTGAAACTACAATCTACAGTATCTCAAGGCTCGGTTTAAAAGAGTGTTGTGTTATACACCGCCAGTATATCTGTGGTTTGACGCGACGGCTGCGTGCATCCAGCATCGCGTGGGTCTCACGCTAGAGGCATATGTTGTTGTCGGATCACAATTCAGCGGGCGCTGTGACCGACAACACGTGAGCAGATGTAAAGGATAGGCGCAATTAACGGAAGAGCGGTGTTGGAACCTGACCGCTTATCTGATGTGTGCAAACAAGGATACAGAAGGGCACTGTGTATCTGCGCCTCAGTCGCAGCATACGCCCTATGTGGTGATGTCGGCTATCTGTGAAGCCGGTCATTCCTCACTATACACTCCGCATTCCCATAATGTCTACCTGTTGTAGTGCTGTAGTTCTCGATTTGGGAACCTATCGATATGTTGTCATGCCTCGCACGCCGCCTGACTCCGAGGGGTTAGTACTGTACTGAGATGTAATCATGAAACACCATCAGCCGACAGCCAGCGCCGGGGGAAGTGTCGGGGCCACAATTCTTTAATTCGCATATAAAAGCTGAGGGAATTAGATATCTACAACTATCCTCCCTTCTCATCTTATATCGGGTTTCTTTCAGTTCCTTCGTCCCTTCATTTGTGTTTCGTCCTCTCTGAGTTCCCTTCCTCTGCTTCCTGCCTCCAACGGCGAGATAAGCACGGATGAGAAGGTAGACAGGATTAGGTCGGCCGCGAAGGCCCAGAATAAACATCCGGCCCACTCGACCTCGCCCGCTTTCTTATGTCCAGACCCACCAACGACGATCTCCCTCCTACGCATCCGGCACCGACGTCGAGAATCGCATCATATCAACGTAGCATCCTCGATGAACACATACGCCCCCTTGCTTACCTGCACTCGTGCTTCCGTCCTCCCTTGGACCAGACGATCGCCGGCGCCTGCGATTGGGCCGATCGATAACCTCAAGACGAGTAGTAACGGGGTGCCCCGCAAGGTGGCTCGATAAAGCGGGCCCCTCGTCTGGCGATGGATAACGGGTCCTAGTAGTAGGTGCGAAGGGCTCCGGGATGGTTGAGGTCTCGGATGGCAGGAGATAAAGCCTGCGCAGATTCTGGTACGCAGCCTCCACCCGGGATTGGAAAAGCGGGTTGAGCCACCTCGAGAGGACTTCTAGGCCTTGATCCCTGTACACGCCGCCGACATAGGCCTACGTCACAGCTTTAGAGGAAGGTTTCCCTCGTAGTCGAGGAATACCTGTACCTTGAATACATCCACTGCAGATCGCATTGCGGTCAAAAAATGAATCGACAAGTGCAGATGCGACATTCTTACCTTGCACCCTTTGCGCACCCCTTAGCTCGCGAGCTTGATTTTCCGGAAGATTGACCCCCAGCCTCTCGTGCAGACGGTACGACACACAACTTGTATATCGTCAGGTACGCCTCGTACCGTGATAAGGGAGACATTACATCTCTGCGAGCACGTCACTGCGCTTGACTTCATCCCTCAATTTCTGATTAATCACGATGAGAGACCAGACGCAAGGCGAATGATAGCGCATAGGCAAACCGAAGCAGGACCAACTCTCAAATACGGATAACGTTCCTGAATCAGATTCGTTATCGCCAAGGCAAACGCTTGATCCCCGATATGCCCCAATCTTATGAAGACGTCAGCCAAACCGTGACGAGCCGAATAGAATATCAACAGGCTTACTCCTCGTTATCGGTGCTCGCATCACCGTTGACCGCCTGAAATGGATCCTTGCGGCCGACGCTACGCCTGAAAACACGCTGCGAGAGCTGCTCAGACTGAATTTCTGGAAGGGGTGGCAGTTCTGGTATCTTATTTGTAATGCTAGAGAGAGTGGGAGATAGAGGGGTAGAGGGGGACCCCTCGGGAGGCATGGTAAGGAAATGATTGGGGGTGTAGGCTGGAGAAGATGATAAAAGGGTTCAAGATGGAACCATGCGGCCGCCTTATGTGTTCCTGCCTAGAATATGTCATACAGTCTTAGATCAGCTTATGATGCCACGAGAGATCCGCCAGGTGTCCGTCATAACCTGCGGCGCGAATACGCATAAATGTCCATCGAAATTTGCTTATACCTTTAAACCGTGACAGCGTGGAAGAAGGGGAGAAGAACTATGGGTGGGCCATCAACACAGGATGAATTCGAGCCATGTAACCGGTGCGGTGGTGACCTACTTCACATTCAGTCGCAGGTAGATTGGCCAATCATTTCTTCCCCGACAGCTTTGTGATTACTGAACCTTGGGAAGAATGGATTGATAGACGTGGGGGTCATTGTTCCTGGATGGTCGCGTCTCAGCCCGTTCGGGCATTTCATTTTGATATCTCGAGCCTTTTGATCCGGTCATGAGGTTCACAGCTTCACCATTTCGGTACAGATTACCTCTCCGTCAGCTCGAGAAAGAGGGGTTTGATGACCATTCTATTGGCTTACGCACTTTAAGTGGCGCCGAACAAACCGAATGATAAAGGGCGATTTTGATTTTTGACACATTGACACCTCGCACAGAGCTTAGACACTGCCATTTACAGAGCCACTCTTATTACCTAACCGAACTCAGTGGACCGTCCACTGGCAGCATGCAGAACTTCTACGGCATCTGTGTTAAATTGAATCCATTATGTTAAAATCAGACTACAACGTCCTGAGGGTTCTTGTTTGATCAATACTGTATGGAGTGATATGAGCGGCCCATACGTACTTTGATACACCTTCCATTACTCGCTGGGGCGGCGCCAGGCTTCCATAATCGTTCGCTCGGGCCATATATTGTAAGCTGATTTTGACTGGTGCAGCTGTGTGAGTGTCTTCGAAATAGTCGTAGCGTAAGGTCTCTCTGAGACAGATACACCCATTCAAGATAAACCTATCACACCAAGACTGCATTCTGCTAGTGGATGTGGATGAGCCGCCGGTCGATTGTTCGGATCCGGTCAACCAAACAATACTCAAAGCAAATCAGAATTGAGGAACGTACCAATGTTCGTCGCCTTTGTGGTATTATTGACTCTTGACCCCTTGCGTACCGTTCCTTGCATTGTATCCTATACCACAATGGGTCCACGTCACTCAGTCAAATTGAGTCGAGCATCATCTGATAGGGGAGAAGGGGTCTGGACACCCATACATTTGCTGCATGATTGACAGATCGAACCGCCACTGGACGCCGCAGCAAGTGACAATCGCAAATTCGAAATACAACAGAGAGGGCCTGTGGGAACCTGTGGATACCTGTCACGATTAGACGCTGAATTCGTGCTGCGGAATGATTCTAACTTGAAGTTAGATGGGTGCCTAATTGAAGCCTGAGGTGTCGACTACATTGAACGTAGAACGTCGAACATTCGAAAGGAAATCATAGTAAGCCGCTCAGACGAACGGGGATACTATAGTAGTACATAGCTGTAAAAGCCCGTTACGTCACGATCATGGAAGGAGGATTCAAAAGCTCGCACCGACCAGTCAGTACAGTATGCCAATCCCAACCAGATTTATCGACCGATTTCCGGATTACAAGAGGGTTTATCTGTCGCTTCTTGGTGAGTTGTTGAGAACTACATAGTGACTAGCACTGTGACTGTCACCGTATCGAACCGTACTATATCCTCCAACTCCGACATTTCTCTTTTATGCTGGCCGCAATCGACCCCATGTTGCCATATTCTGAGGGTCATAAATGTTATGGGTGAATTATTTTCGATGATTACAGGCAGGGTCATGGGACCATTGATTGGACGGCGAAGGGTCAGATCGTAGATCCTCGCTCACCCGGAGGGATGACGGACTCCACAGACTCCACAAGGCATGCGCGTGGATGAGTACCAGTCATAATATTCTATAGTGTCATTTGCGTTAAGATACCAGTATTGTTCTATTAAAAAAGCAAGATGGTTATGGACAAAGCTTGTAATCTAGAAAAAACTATACATCCACTTTGTTATCAATCTATGCCCTCAGAAAGATGTACGATGTGCTTATAAACAATACATGTGCCCAGTTTTTTCCGTGATTGCCTATGATAAATATCGAAAGAAAAGAAGAAAAACCATTTCTCTTCAACCATTCAAAAAAAGTGTTTCCGTTGAGATGAGCAAACCCTCATCTCACAGCTTCGCCTCGTCGTCCTTCTGCACTTGCGCAAGCTTCAGCAACTCCGCGATGACCTCGAGGGGACTCGTCACGTGCCACTTGGCAAGCGTGCGCTTCGTTGGGTGCCCGACGGCGGTCGTAAACATGTCATCAGGTGTGAGCTGCAGCTCGAGGCGCGGATGCTCGCGCGTCTTTTCTGCGTCGACCAGAGAGATGGATAGCGGTGGGTCCATCATGTAGGGCAGGGTCGTCTCCGAAAAGTGTAACGCACGGAACATGTCCTCGTCCGTCTATCGTTTCGCAAAGAGCCGTTCGTCAGGACAATCATGCAAAAGATGATTGCGCACGAGAGACAAACCTTATCATCACCTGCACAGAAGATGAATTGGGCATCCGGATTCAGATATAGAATACGCTTGACAATCTCGCCCTTGTTGACTGCAATCGGGCGGACTTCGAGATTCTTCTTTCCCACGAGCACTATTAGACGAAACTCAGCAAACGCAAAATACTACAGTAACACGAGGCGACAATACCTTCGATCGGGCGTTTGTGCGCGAGGTTGTTCTCAAGTAGATCCTGACACTGTCTGCACTGGAATTGCCTACAAGTTTCGCAACTCAGCAACACGGCGGATAAACGGGACAAATGGTGCACGCACCCCCACTCTGGGTCCGTTGCACGGTAATGCCACGTGATCGAACTCTTCTTGAATTCGATGTGGCTGCCCGTCGTGCGTTCAGTGTAGTATTTGAATACATCGTGCACCTCGTTCATCCAACTCATGTCTAGACTCTCGGTAAAGTTCGTCCACTGATCCGAGCGCGGTGCGCGTATGAATCCACCGTGCTCGGCGGACAAGCCGAGACCCCGGATGTGCCCTAGATGCTGTTCCAGGAACGTACTGTCACGCCCTGAGATGATGTAGACGAGGTTACGCGGGTCCGCAGCGAGAGTTGAGAGCGCGGAGAGTGTATCTTCAGACGGTATTGCCATCGACGGCGTCTTGACGATCGGTGATAGTGTGCCCTGCACGTGATTGGCTCGTTGTCAGCACCATCAGAAGAAACGAAGGTGCTGGTGGACCCACGTCATAGTCGAGCAAGAAGAGGCGCTTAGTTGCTCTAGAGTAACGCTCGTGCATATGGTCGGTGGGTAGCGCGGGTGTCTGACGTGCAACACCCTGAGCATCGATGACACTGAGTAGGAATTTGACAAGAGTCATGGCCCAAGTTTGCGATGTATGTGTCGTGATGACGTTATACAACTTGGCATGCCGTGCGTCTTTTTCCACATCAGACATAAGCAGCCCGCGGTGCATAGCCGCTGCTACATCCTGCACGCAAACGGCGCGTCAACGAACGCATAATCAAATGCAAAAATTAATAAACGGACATCAAGATTCCATGGGTTTATTTGGAGCGCCTCGATCATGTTGGAAGAGATGCCCATGAACTCGCTCAGTACGAGAGGCGATCGTTTCGTTTTCCCTTGAGCAATGACAAACTCCATCGACGTCGTGTTCATGCCATCGCGGAGTGGGGTGATTACACCAAGGTCAGCAGCAGAGAGGAGTGCATAAAACTCGTCCTTCTTGATGGTCTGATGGCTACAAGCGGCAAATAAGTGCTCCCTGAGAACGGGGGAGATGAGTAGGGACGTACTAATGATGCACGGGAATGAAATCCAGGCTACCATACTCGCCATTGATGCTGCTCACGAGCTCGCTGACCTGTCGTTCGAGTTTGGGAGAGTCGGAAAGTGCCGGAGAAGTAACCTGAATAAGGACAACCCGACCTATCCACTCGGGGTAGTCGTGCAGCAACTTGGCGAATGCGCGCAGCTTCTGAACGACACCCTTGACGACGTCCAATTTGTCGCGTCCAATAATGATCTTTTTCCCAGCGTAGAGCTTAAGGAGGGACTGTAACTTTGGTTCAATACCTGGTCGAGCGCTGAGAAGGGAGTTACTTGTATGAAAGCAGAAACGAGGTGACAACTCACAGGTCACGCGAGACGCGATCCGCATCGACTCCGACAGGAGTGTGCATGACAGCAGTGACGTGGCCCTGTACGTCGATACCGCGCGCAGCAACTTCATATCCACATACCCGCACGCAAGATGATGTAAAGTGGCGGGAATACGAGTAAGTCTGGAAACATACGAGGTTGGCACCTAGCATGCCATCCAAGATCTCCTTTCGCCCTGAGAGGTGAGAATGTCAACGCCACTTCGAAACGAAACGCTTGTATACGTACGAGGAAGGCAGCGGAAGACTTCGCTGCTTGGCCACGGGGTATGAACGAAGAGGCCGACAAAAATGTCGGGGACCAACAAACGGAGCAACTTGGGCACGAGAAGGAGATGGTAGTCATGCACCCAGATGAGGTCTCCCGGGCGATATATGTCCAGTATTCTACGCGCAAATGCGGTATTAGCCTGTTCATATGGGGCCCAATGCTCATCCGCCGAAAAGGACGCGGATTGGGATGTGGGCGAGACGTCCTGCCAGAGAAGGTAGTGGAATAGCGGCCAAAGTGCTGGGAAAAAAGAAACATGTGAGGATGAGAAGGGATGGTATTAGTTACGATCAACGACTCACTTTGTTTACAGTACCCGTCGTAGTGGCCATGAGCGACTTTGTCGTCGAGTAAGACAGGGACATAGGTCGTCGTTATCTTGGGATCCTCGTCCTCGCTCTTGAAATTGGTAATTTCCTCCTCGAGCACAGCCTTGTCCTCTTCTGAGAGCGCTGTCGACGGGATCTTTACACACTCTCCGGCTGAGGCTACATTAGGTGAACGAGTAAGCGCGCGTGCGGTGCGAAGAAGGAAGGCAAGATGATGTCATGTAGCGGGGGCGGGGACAAGGTTCCAACGCAGTTGGTGACATACCTGAATTGGTATTGGGTCTCTCAATGTCGCCGATCCAGCCAATGACGAACTGCTCGTACGTCGCGGACAGCGAACGAATGCCGCTGATCATCGCCGAGTGGCCGTGTCGCGCAGCGAGGGTCCACCTTGCCCTCAAGGCGTCATCCTGAACCTGGTCAGGCTGAGGAACGGACTGGGAGGATGACATCGAGAGTGACGGGGGGATGTTGGCCGGTTGTTGAGGTGGTGTCGCGGGCGGGGAAATGATGCCAGGGCGCGACGACGCGTGGAGGGTCGCGGTGATGGGGAGATAATGGCACACATGGATGATGCGGCCGGAGAGGGGGATGCCCTTGGCGTGGTACTCTGCAGTGCGGGCGTGAACTTCGGCCGTGAGGTCCTCGAGTTTGATGGGCGAGGAGACCCGACGAGGTTCGTGGAAACTATCCATATCGTGTCGGGGCGAGCGGGTGGAGGTAAGGGGGGAAAGGATTACAGGGAAAGGATTATATAGGACTTTACAAAGATTATCGAGAGGCGGAAAAGCAAGAAACGGAGGAATAAAGACGGATCAGGGCATTCTCTCCTTTATTCGTTCTTTCCGCTCACGCAACCGATTTTGATATTGATTGATTAAACCCATTTTTACAACCGCCCAGAGCACTCAAGTCTAGCCCAATCGCGGCCATCGCTTTCCTTCTCTCCCCCCCATAACTCCGTCACCACTTCCCGATGTTTTCCCTCCGTCGTTCATATCTTCGACCAACCGAGTCACCGCCACTCCCAACTACGAGTCTCCTGAGTCTTAATAAGCTAGCTGGATCCCAGGGGCGAGGTTGACAGTTCTGTGCTGCCAGTGCCAATGCCAGCATGCCGTGAGCCATGTGGCGTCTGTCGATCACAACGATGGCCAAGACCTCGGCGAATCCTCGACAAAGCAGGCAGGAGTCCGGAAGAACAAGAATATCCACTTTGTATATCGCACCGTGCCCCCTCCGCTGATGCTGCTTGCCTCATTCCACGTCGCGAACGCGGACTTCGGTGCCCATTTTTAGGAAACCATCTTGATTTTTCTCAGGGCAATGACTTATTCAGGGTTACCGGTCATCCCCGGGATCAACTCTGGAACTGGTGATGAGGTGAGCGCTGGCCGCCGCAACCACCCGTATCCGCCACCATAATTCGGAGCCTACTCCCCGGGGACTATCCTCCCGCGGACAGGGACATCCGTGTTCCTTGCCGTTCATGCTTACACTAGTACGAACATGTCCCCCTGGACTCCGTCCTCGTTTAAAATTCTGACTGTATCGTATCATATTGTAGAGGGCGAGTCGTGCCAGAGTACACAACCCGAACTTTCTTTATATTACTATATTACTACTCACGAAATCTGAAACGAGGTTTCCTGGCAGGAAGCCTCGTTCCAGATTTCGTTATGATATGTCAAATACCTTCCAACTGAAACTGCCACCAGGTACCCCTTCAACCGGAACACCACCATGTCTTCCAGTCTGGCCTAGTTCATTACAGATCAGGAGATCTATCAGAGATTCTATCTGGAAATATCCGATTCCACATCATGATTACCACTCTCCTCCTTGCATATGTAGCCATTCCATGCCGATATCGTCGCGTGATTAGGCAAAGAGCCCAACGATGCTACCGCAGCGAGCTACACTTTCTCCGCGATTGTGCTTGTAGTAACGCCACGTATGAAACAGTTCCAACTTTTAGGATCTCGACTATCCCATAGTCAAAATATATGCCCACGTGCCTTATCAACCCTCCCCCGTCCATCCCTCAGTGCTTTGGGATCCCCGTATCAGATACGATTCCCTCTCATCGACACGCACCCTCCCAAAACACCGGCTCAGCTGTCGCCCAGCCATGAAAACGCAGCGTACATGGGCAACCTATCAATCAGGAATTACGGTGCAATCTTGGCCGGCTGGACCCTCAGTGCCGCCGCGGAGGAAAGCGTTGGCGCGCTGCTGGCACATGGTCGGGAACTAAATCCGAACGATCACTGGGTGGGTGGCGGTACTCCGGAGGTGTCGTGAGCCTCTTTTGTAGTTTCCGCGAGTCTGGGCCTTTAGGCCTTGGGCCTCGAATAGTATTCCTCTAGCTAGATGGTGGCTTCCACGTTGCCCACAGGCACGATCAAACGACAACTTTCCGGTTGCCCAGCGAAGGTCTCGGTGCTAAGACGAGTCGAGCCTCTATGCAAGCGATGGGGATCGGCCGGCATAGTCCTTTGGCGGAGGAAGATATTCCCGTTGTAGATTTTGTAGCTAGCGCACAGCCCGGGGGTCAGTGAGGTTGGATTTGCCTTGTCCCCAAGCATAGCATGTGGTAACAGCGAGGGATAAGCCGGAATGACGACTGCGCATGCGGGGTCAAAGCAGACAGGAAGAAATGCCTTCAACAGTTCACAGAAGTGTACGGAACGCTGAGAGCGTATAGACGAGAATACCAGCTTCGCACGACACAGAATTTCCAGAGACGAATGTGCTTTGACTGGATTGAAAGTCAAGTTCTTCTTGCCACTGATGCCAACGTTTGAGGATGGCGATTTGGTGCATGTTCGCCATCGCGCAATTTGACCACGCTTGATGCAGCTTGATGACATAATAATGACACGTGCAGGGAACGGCATTCCCGAATCGCGGGACTTTTATGCGGACATGGACATGACCTTGCGCGTCGATATATTGTGCAGCGACTTCATACCCTCATACTCCTTTCGTCCTGAAAAAGTCACAATGTTCTACAGAATGCTTGTATGCCTACAAGGAGGAGGGCGTGGATGACCCTGCTGCTTGGCTATTGGGTGTGTGAACGAAGAGGTAGTCGGGCGGTAGTTGGGCACTAGCTGACAACATTATAGCAAGGTCATGAACTGAACCGCTTACGACAACCTTCAGCCCGTGCCTACGGCATGGTATGTGAGCGTAGCAAGCGAACCGGGCTTCCAGCACAGGGTTTCAGTTAATTTACAAGTGGTAGTACAAGGAGGAACAGCAGCAGCGAGGGCTCAGGCTATCAAGCTACGCCGGAGCCATGTGGCCGCATGTTTATC
Source organism: Russula virescens (assembly GCA_003316435.1). NCBI lineage: Eukaryota > Fungi > Basidiomycota > Agaricomycetes > Russulales > Russulaceae > Russula > Russula virescens. The sequence goes on from QFEY01001064.1 coordinate 76,584, forward strand.
AGGGGACTACTGACAACAAAGAGGTACAGCAAAGGGGTGCAGCAGATAAATAGATTCACTTTCTGTCAATTCTTTTCATAATTGTCATTTTCTTTCGAATTACGAAGTCGGAGTTGGAGTCATGTCCACGTGTCCACATCAGCACCACGACCGACAATATGCTAATTTATTCCACTGCCCTTCATCGTGATGGCTGATACGCCTGATGAGCTGATGACATGGTACCAGCAATGCCGAAAAATAGCTGTTGAAGCCATGCTTGATGTGATCAATCACCATCCCTACTCGACATCTCTCACTCCTCACACACCGTATCACGCATCTGCCCTCTCTGGGGCTGACTGGGTTCATGAACTACTAACTGGGCATCCAGATCGCATTCGGTGTGAGCTTGGGATGAATAAACGGACATTTAAGGCCCTCCTGGGGGTCCTCAATGACCATGGCATCAAATCATCACAGCGTGTCTCACTTGAAGAACAAGTTGCAATTTTCCTTTATACCGTTGTCACTGGGCTGACACCAAAGCATGTTGGAGAGCGTTTCCGGCGGTCTACTAGCACGATTACAAAGTAAGTGACATCTATTCTATTTTTCAAAGTCTTTTTAATGGATTTTCAGGTGTTTTTAACGGATCCTAGTAGTTCTTGGAACCCCCCCATTCTACACGACATATGTGCAACTTCCCGACATCCATTCTTTCCCTCACCCCTATATTCAAAGTAACCCCAAGTTTTCTCCATTTTTTGATGATGCACTGGGTGCCATCAGTGGCACCCACATCAGCTGTTTGCCTCCTACTGCAGACTGCAATGCGTCACAGAACCACAAAGGCACACTCCCGCAGAACTGCCTTGCTGCATGCACCTTTGATCTCCGCTTTACTTATATGGTGGCCAGTTGGGAGGGTTCCACAGTTGACTCACTCTACCATGAAACCCGCACTATTGACCTTCATGTCCCAGATGGGAAATACTACCTTGCTGATGCGGGCTTTACATCATGCGATTCGCTTCTTGTTCCATATCAAAATGTGCAGTACGATCTGTCTGAATGGTGTCACGGCGGCGCCAAGTAAGTGGTTTGTTTTTTTCTCTCGAAATTTTTCACAGGTTTCGATTTTTTTTTTCTAGGCCATCTACACCTGAAGAATTGTTCAATTTACGCCATGCACGGGCTCGCAACGTCGTAGAGCACATCTTTGGGATTCTCAAGCATCGATTCCGAATCCTTCATTTCCCCCCCGAGTACGATGCAGATATCCAAGGCCACATTCCGGCTGCACTTGCAGCCCTCCACAACTTCATTCGTCACCACGATCCCCATGACATTGACGCATACGATGGCCAATGTGACCCCCAAATGGGAGCTTGCGACACCAGTGAACTGGGAACCAGCCCAGTGTCATCGAGGGAAACGGAGCGGGCTAATCTCAGGCGAGATAGGATCGCACAGGACATGTGGGCACAGTATCAGAGAATGATGTTATCTGTTTCTTCTAGGGAAACTTAGAACGAAATGCACTTTGTTCATTGTTACGGTACACAAACGTCACAAGACGGAAAAAATGTAAGTATAGAGTAATGCAGAGGCTAGGAGCTTGGTTTAAGGTCCCGCGCCGTCCGTAGTACAAGTCGTGTCCTTGGTTGCATGATTTGCCGGGTTTCAAAGTCGTCGGCACTCTCGTAGTCGGTGCAGGTAGTGATGCTGATAGTGATGTTCGATAACGTTCATTCCTCTTCTTCCGCTCTTTCGACAGCCGTAAGCCCTTATTGCAGGGCGCTAGTAAGAATCGGAGTGCGAGCGACTGAGGCAGGTACGGATAGGGCTCCGAACGATGTTGTGATTGCTAGTGCTGTAGTGACGATTGGCGCGGTCAATCCAGCACGTTTCTGCAGCGCATGCGTCCGACTTGGTAGTTGAGACGTGAACCTGGGTATTCTTCACTGGTAGTCCCAATCTCGAGCCAGATGGTAATATAGCGATATCGCCCTTTAAGGTAGCGATGGGTATGGGTCTCCAAATGTCGGAGTGGGCCCCCGGATGATTAACGAAAGGTACCGTGCGTTATTCTGGTCAGATTGTGGGCGAACTTTGCGTGTTCGCACGATGTTCGTTGGCAGGCTCCATCGACTTTCTGGTTGTCGAGAAGGTGTAGGTACCGAGATGAGCGGAGCACCTCTACAAGCAATTCCTCCAATTCCGAAGGATGGCGATCGTCCTACATAGGCCTTTTGCGGAGGGAAAGATACGGAGAGGGTAAATTGATCCTCGTTCCCGTCGTAGAGTTTGTAGCTAGCACATGGGGGTTATTGAGGTAGGGTTCCCGGGATAATAAATATGCCTCCAGGAGTTCGCCGAAGTGTATGGAACGTTGAAAGCGCGTAGTTGAGAATATCAACTTCGCCGGAGATGACGGTGCTCTGACTGAATTGAAAGTAGTTCTTCTTAATGCCGATGTTTGAGGGTGGTGATTTAGTACATGTTCGCCATCGCGCAATTTGGCCATCTAACGTTTCATGGATAACTCCCCTTAATTATGACCTAATGTTAGTAGGAAGAACTATATGGTTCGCCGCGGGGACACGTACCAGAAAAAACTCGGATAGGAACGACATCCACAGTGACTTCTATGCCGGATTGGGGGAATGTGTGAGATAGAGCCCCGGGAAACGATATGGAAGTAGCGTCTTGGCGGCGTATAGGAGCGCGGAGAAACCAAGGCACCCTAGGCAAGCCCGGGGAGCCGTTGTATTGATCGGGAGGATAAAATCCCCGAGGCCAACGAGAAAGAGTAGGGTCGAAGTGCATAATAGCACCCAGACGACATCCACTATGTGTCCCATAGCTAAGAGTCCGACACGCACTCGCGCATGTGTATGCGTTACGCCTCCCTGTGAAGAGGTTTGGATAGACTGTTGCCACCATTGTTGCCACAGTATCCAAAGGGCGCATGTCATGATGTTCAGGCTCAAACTCAGGAACCACAGGGTGGTAGCGAGGCCGACGGACGAGCTCGGTTCGATTGACGTAGGGACCAGTTCGAGAGGTGACCAGAGTTGTGACGGTTCCGGTGTGTCTGCAGGGACTCCAACGAGGCGGGATACTTGATCGAACAAAGCGAAGGCCTGATCCACAGCGTCGGGTGATACCTTGTAGCTCTCGACAAAGAGCGAGACAGTTGTGGAAAATAGACCAACCTTTTCAAGGGGAGATAGTCAAGCCCTCCGAAAAGGTTAGGGATGGACACGAGGAAACACGCACAAAGAGTATGTTCTCCGCACTACCCGTCCAACCCTCCAATATCACATCGATTTGCTTCTCGCCTGGCCGCGTCGGATAGAGTTTTGGAGTTTTCTCCGAGGCGCCACCACCGAAACAGAGACCTTCTATGGGTAAATCATAATGAACTGGCTGTCACCTTCGTGTAGGATGGCACTTACCAGCAGTGGCACCAGCGTTTTCGGAGTTCCCTGGACTTAGGCCCAGCTCACTTCCCGTTGCGTCGACATCGAATGTATCATCATCAACTGTAGTGTTAATTCACGCCCATCAGCAATGATCGATGGGCACCCTATGGCAGCAACCGTGCGCGCACCTAGCGTAGCGCCTTGAATGCTCTCCTCAGATGACAGTCCCGCCTCGATATCGACAATGTCGGAGTCAGACATGGCAAGAGTGGATTGGGGTCGGCGTGAGGGGCGTTTAGGATGCGTACGTGGAGGATTTGAGCGAAATGGAGGCCGACCACATACTGATCGAGACTTGACTTATATATGGGATGGGGGGAGTGTCGTCCAAGTCGACGCTGGCTTACAGCTAAGGTTAGCGCTGTCATAATAACGTTAGGGCGTAAATCATTCGATTGACAGCGGGGTGGCCTGACCTTGTTACTGTCAATTACAGTCGGAAAACGCGCGGAAATGCAAAGCGATGTCTCCGAAACAATCACCGGTCACGACAGACGCGTCGGAGCACCAACTTGCGGACGGCGTCTCCCTCACGAAAGGATAGATTTGACATGTGGTCGGAAGCTTGAGGCTTCTTCGTCGAGAGGTGACAAGCGTGTACAGTACAGTACAGTACCGTACATGTACAGATGAAGGGTGATCACCGGGGCAGGGAATATATCCCGTTTCGGGACCGGTATCTGCGTGGCGATGGCTGCGATGCGGTGAAAAGTCGTATTTGCCTGTCGGGTTGGGCGAAAGCATAACAATAGCCTGAGTCGAATCAAGCACTGCATAGTACGGCGGTTCGGCGGTTCGCAGGACCTTCGCTGAGGCGTCTCCTTGTTTGAAATTTCGACGCCAACAATCGCGGTTGCTGACGGCAACGCGCATGTCTTTTGTCCCGCATTCAGCTTCGACACCACTTTGGGTTTTGGGTGCTCCATTGTTTCGACGAATACCCACACAACGTCAGACAGTAAAGGTAGGTACTCGAGTCATTTCGTATGGCGCAGGAAGTGATACGTAGAAAATACAAAAGACTTAGTTTGTACATGCCATGAAACCAATTATGGACATCGATCCTAGCACTGCGCGCCTCTACTAGTACTCTCCTCCACCAATACACCAACTCCTAGAAATTCATCCCGAGCTCCCTGGTCCCCGGAAACGCCACAATTAATAAAGCGGGTACCGCAATGGCACAGGCATCTGTTGGCCAGTATATATGGTCGGTTCCGGCATGGTCATGTACTGCCTTTCCAGCGTAAGTGCTTCCTGCACTGTCTGTCCAGGAGGATGGCTCTCGGTCGACTGAGCCGCCACAGACTCGTTCATTGACTGCATGTCGTCGAGCGAGTTGCTTTGGACGCGAGTGTACGGCGTATGGGGATGGAAGAGGCGATACGGACTTGGGGGCGGTGCGAGTTTATCGCTTAGCTCGTTCAACTTTTCCACTAGTGAATCCATCCAAGCGCTCTCCTTCACGAGGAAACCCAAACGAGTATCCTCGCACAGGTGTTTGAGCAATTCTAGGCACTGCTGCAACGCCTCACGGGAATGTCCGATCGCCGGGGCGGTAACTCCCCAGGCTCCTGGTGGTGGGCCATCGGACAGACTGTGAAGTATATTTGTCGCCAAAAGATCCAGCGTTTCTGAAACTTCCCGGCCAAGGCTCTCATCAAAAGATGTTTCCCGATGAGTGGCCTTCTCAAGGCCTTCCAGCATCGCTATCAAATTGATAAGTTCCATTGGACCCCGGTTGTCCAGTCGGACATCCGGTGACCAGAACGGGCCAAACGTCCTCTTCAAGAAGGCCAATTCTCCCTCAGAGACCATTGGATCATCGGTACGGCTGCGGACGTCTTCTAGGACCTTCGTAGCGAGCAGTGAACTAATGCAGAGAACCGTAACTCGTGAGAAGAGGTCCTCATCTGTCAAAAGATGATTCATGTCAGTCGGATCGGCGAATAGCGTCCGGAACTGTTCAGGAATAGGTCGTTCCCCAGAGCCGGACCTGCTATATGCCTTTGCATATGACAGAATGGCGGCAAGGCATATATGGAGGCGACGAATGCGATGATCTGATCCCAAGCAGGACCCGCTTGGGAGGGAAGTCTTGAACAGGCCATGCAGACGCAAAGCGAACGCGGAGTCGCCTCCGCTCGAAGGGGTCATCAAGTCGAGCATGGTGAATACGTCGGAGGTGACTTGGGAGCGCAGTAACCTGGGGATGCGCGCGACGAAGGATTCGAACTCATCATCCTCGCTGAGCTCCGCGAGTGTCGAAGTCAACACCTCCCTGTAAGCGACGGGAGAGGTATTAGTTTCGCTGGTGGCGACGCTTTGTTGTGCTCCTTCGGCAGGTTCTGGCGCGGGCGTATGGTGCGAGGAATAGGAGTTGGGACTGGGTGGGGGTTTTGACGCTGTGAATCCCTTGAGTTGGACTTCAAGGCCCTCTAGCATTCTGACTATTGACTCCATCGCGTCACTCTTGACGAGACCTCCCAATTGGTTATCGCCACCGAACTGCTTGGACAGTGATAGGCATCGCTGCAACGCTTTGTAGACATTGGTGAGAATCGACAGGTCCTGACCTTGGGACTCCTTTTGGGTAGAGGCGATGCGGTCTACTACGTCCTCAGCCAAGATGTGCATCGTGTCAAGGGCCTCCGTGCCAAGTGCCTCGCCTTTAGGGATTCGCTCATGAGCTATCTTCTCCAGATCTCCCAGCATGGACTCCAGGTTGGTAAGCTCCGATGGTTTGTGATCTGCTCGATCTAACCGCCATAGCGGGCCGAGTGCCTTCTTCAAAAAGACAAGCTCTCCTTCGGACACCTGCGGATTCTCGGTCTGGCCACCCATTTCCTTCATGAGCTTTGAGACGAGGAGTGAGCCTGTACAAAGGACGGCGATCTTGGTGCGTGGGTCCTCGTCCGCTAGAAGGAGATTCATGTCGTTCTGATCGGAGAAGAGCATCCGGAACTGCTTAGACATATGTATCTTGTGGTTCAGATTGTACGTCTTCATGTAGTACCAAATGGCCGTAAGGCATATGTGGAGACGATTCTCACGGACGTTAGACTCCAGACCGGAAGTCGTTGGTAGACACGACATCAAAAGGCCGCGAAGGCGCACATAAAGCACTGAGTCGTCACCACTTGAAGAAGGATCCATGAGGCCGAGCATGGTAAGAGGTGCTTCTCGAACGACGCGCGAGTCGAAAAATCCTGGAATGCGGGAGACGAAATCTTGAACTTCTTGGTCCTCATCGAGCTTAGTAAGTGTCCAGATCAGCGCTTCTCTGTCCACCAACGAGGATGAATCAATCGCATTGGATACGACAGATTCTCTTAATCCTTTCTTGAATCGGTCTTTATGTACCGTAATTTGCTTCGCGAGCTTCTCCCTCGACATAAGAGATCTGATACTTGCAGGGACACCACGAGCTAATCTCCCCCACACGCGGAAAAACGGTGCGTGAAGGCTAACGACGAGTGCGTCCATTATAACCAGGGTCGCGATAGTTAGCATATGCGCAAACCTCCAAATGAGGGCCGAAAACGGAGTGCGGTAAGGGCAGTTAAGGAACACGTTTGGAATGACTGTCATCGCGGTGTATGCCGAACCGAAGAGCCCGACCCATCCGACGAATGCCCATGCTACGGTTTTGTTGAACAAAAAGAAGAATTCCACGAGTCCGGCAAAGAAGAGAAACACGGATATGTGAAGCAGCATAGGAATGGCCTCCACCGCACGCCTCATCTGGAAATATTCCATTCCGGTGAAAAGGTAGGTGCGCACTCGCGCGCGTTCATGTGGCATGTCATGAAGATACGAAAGCGCCATGTATCGTCGCCCCCACTGCTGAATTAATGTCGCCAGAAGGGCACATGTTATACTCATGGCCATGCTGAAAAGCCACATAATATTGATCCGGGTGGCGGCGGTAAGATTAGGTGGTGAAGTGTCGAGAGGCAAAGGTTGGGATAAGACCTCCCCCTTCGAAATCCCAACGAGCTGTTGTGACATTTGAGTGAGCAGCGCCACGGTCTGATCGCCCGAATCGACAGAGAGTCGCTTGTATCCCTCGATGACGAACGCTGCGACGGTCGCCGAGAATAGACCAGTCTTCCGCAAACCGTCAACCTGCAGAAGGATAGGCGACTAGAAAGAGACGCACAAACACGAGAACACCATTGGTATCTTCGTTCCAACGCGCAGTTATCTCTTTGTCGTACTTCTCAAATTCAGATAGAGAAAGGGTCCACATCCGTCTGGACGAGTCGCCGAAGATTTCGCCTTGGAGGCAAAGGGTTCGACATGTTAGGACCGTGCATACTTTCGTATAAGAGACGCATACCTGCTCCGTAAT
>QFEY01001065.1:0-15935 GCA_003316435.1 Russula virescens
TTTCATACTTTCTCACACATAATGTTGTGATAATATATGATATTATCAAACTAGCTAACTTGTCAGCCACAAATACCAAAACGGTACACTAACATGGGCCATTGTCCAATGGTATTACTGATACCAGATCACATAGAAGTAGATAGAAATTGACTCAAATGACAGAATGGCAATACGAGACCTTGAGAACCTGGTATAAAGACCTATGTTGACTGGAATAGTGTCAGCAAACCACACAACAGAGACCACATGAATGACATACAATAGATCCGATAAGTATAGTTGGTGTTGAAACCAAACCGATCCAATTAATCTTCGAGTCTGTCGATGTCAAGGACTGCAACTGGAACTGCAGCAGCCCCATCCATTACACTAAAGATACAATCACACATTAGTGGTGACAATGGCAATAATTCTAACAACCAAATACTCACCTTGCCTGAGAGTAGATGTCCGACATCATGATGGAAAAGGCACGTGGACGATTCTCGCGAATATAATGAAATGTATCGATGTGTCCTTGATACACGTCAAGGTATGCATTGGCAGAAAAGTCCGTGGGGTGATGCCTTCCAGAACGCCACTTGTGGATGGCTGCGTAAAGCTGATACAACATGTCAGTACTATCATACAAATCGATAGTGGCACTCACCGCCATGGCCACTAAAGCCACCATGGGTATCGGCACCTCACACTTCTCCGACCCATCTTCATTCCTAGAGGTCGGGAAGTGACTATGTATATTTCAGTGCAATGCTACATCACATGCAAAAAAAAAATTGAACCAACTTACTCATCGAATCGATAAGCATACGAGTTGGTCCCTCCACTGAAATAGAGATCCCTAATGACCGAGATAATGCGTGCATTGCAATAGGGGCGGGTGCGCAACAGAAGCGCATTGAGGGGGTCATGCTACCGTAACTTAAGTTAGGTTAAGCTAAAAAAAATTGAGACTTACCGCTTGTGCCGTCGGGAAAGTGTAATAGTAATTGCCCAACTGCTTTTCAACCAGCTTGGCAATGCTAGCTGCGTTTCTGGCCAAGAAGAAAGTAAGCTGTATCATTCCGGCACACCGTTCTTTCACCTCCCCTTGGAAAAGAGCAATGCGACCACGTGGCTAAGAACATCAGTCAAGCTATATTCAATATTAATGCCACACAAAAAAACTCACCAGATGGCACATTTTAGACATATAGTCATTGTCCTCCCGGAGTCACGCTTGTATATTAGATGACCTCGGTAAATGAGCAGTGGTGGCAATGATGAGGGCTTCGCTGGTCATAGAACGGGCGAGTATGGCATCTGGAAAGGCATGGATAAAGAGCAAAGATACCCGAAGATGCTCGAAGGTATCTTGAAAGATTGCATGCATCAGCGGGGACTGGAGAGTGAGCAAGACTTTATTCGTCCCTGGAAACAAGGCCAACTCAGTATCAGACGGCCAGATGACATTGGGCGCAGACGCATTATCCACGCCACTGGAGGCACTCTCCTGCAACGTGGCATTCTCACTACCCTGTGTCAAGCTAGCAGCACTGCCACTGCTGTTTGATCCAGCAGTGTCGAGAGAACTATGCCACGACAGTCTCTATAAAAAATTGTCAGAAGTATGTAGATACAACAACAGTCATGAAACAAACCTCATTGACAGTGACCCCCGAAATTTTTGAGGGATTTTTTTGAGCAACGTCCTCAGCCTGGGGCTTATCAAACCATTCAGCCTCGGTTTCTACATCACTACCATTGCCATCCAGTTCAGTAAGGGAGTCCTTTTCTCTGTCGACGTCGAAGTGGAAGCGAGAGCGAGTGGTGACTTGAGTCGCAGAAGGAGTGCCATCACAGCCAGGATAGAAAGACGCGGCTGAAAATTGCACGAGTCAGCCACACTTCAGCCACAGTAAACGAACAAGATTCGTAAGCAGACAACTCAACTCCACTTCAACGAGTTGTTATCTTTATCCTTGCCTTTGACCCCGTTATTGACCGTGGTAGGTTTCTCTTGCTGAGCTGGTTGGTTACTACTCATCAAATTCAGCTGCATAGGACGTGCATGGGCCGGCCCTTGGATCATTCATCAGTATGGTTCTCTACAGTTGCAATGCACGTACTGTTGTTCCGTGCCCTTTTCGATTGGGTGTTGCCACTGGCCACAGGTGTGCTGGAATTTGCAGAAGCACTGGGCTGAGCTGAGGATAAGGTACGTTTCCTGCGTGCTTCCCAGAATGTCAGACACATCTAATGACAGGTTTTGCAGTTGGACTTACATTGGCAATCATTGGTGGTGGTCACCGTTGCATCATTGTTTTCCCCATCAGCACTGCGTTGTACCCTACATCAATATCTCTTTATGGCTTGAATTGAAGTTTGTTCTCACCTGGCATTGTTTGCCATGACCTGTGGCTGGATACGGTGTGCGCGCGGAGGCATTGTCAACACAAGGTAAAGAGTAAGATGAGAACAAAAGAATGTAGGTGATTCTCTTCTAGCAAGAAATGACAGATGTGGGGGATGAGAAATCGTATGATAGGTATGCCTCCTTTTATGTCTGCCTCAGTACTTGCTAACCCCTTTCATTTCTTGTAGAATAAAATTTCTTTTTTACCCGCTTCCTCTCACAGCTGTTGCCTCTCACCATTTTCATCACTTACCCCACCATGAATGCTGTCCACCACGTGGAACTTCAATGTCCTGGATGTAACAGGGGTTTTACCCCTCGTGGTTTCTCCCAGCATCTTAGCAGGTCTCAAGATGCCTGCTGTCGCCGCATTGTTACTACATCACAATCCCAACTAGTATCGGCGCCCTTCCCTCGCATGGCATCTCCGCCTGCACTTTCCCCGATCCGGGCACCTCGCACTGTGGACGAAGACATACTAGGTAATGGATACAGTGAAGATTTTTTGGGGACCTCAAACAATACTCTCAATTTAGGTGCAAATGCGACAGTCGGTGAGTTCACCGCGACATGTATCGCCGCCCATGCCGCCATCTCATTAACGATTTTCAGATGACGGTACTCTGGACTATGAGGGCGAATCAGATCAGACTCCTGACCCTGCCGATGTCAACGATGCTGACGCTTTCGAAGAGCTAGTACAAAATAATCATTTATTCACAACAACAACCCTCAATCAGCCTACCGTCGATGAAGTACCAGATGCTCCAAATCCTCCTGAAGAACAATCCAATCATACGGAGGCGGGCAATTCAGACGTGACTCCAGAAGTGGTCATTGACCACTTCCCCTCTGCCAGTGCCAGTGCCCCAATACCTAGCACATCACACGGTATTTCTGCAAATGGATCACACAACGATACGCTGCCAGACTCGGTCTGGTCCCCATTTGTGTCCCAATGTGACTGGCTATTTGCACATTGGGCCAAAATGCGTGCCCCATCATTATCTGCGGTGTCAGATCTACTGGCAATACCAGAGGTATGGACACCGCTTGATTTGCTTTTCATATCACTAACCTAAGGCCCAAGATTGTGGATAAGCTAGGTCTCTCATATCGCTCTGTCAAAGAACTTCACGATGTGATCGACAATGAATTACCTGGGCGGCCTCCGTTTAAATGCAAGGAACTACTTATTGGGGATGAGCGACTTGAATTTTATTGCAGGGACGTTGTGGAATGCATTCGATCGCTTTATGGCGATCCTAGATTTGCTCAGGACATGGCATTTGCACCGGAACGCCACTATACCAGTCCCACACGAACTTCCCGGATCTACAATGAGCTGTATACAAGTGACTGGTGGTGGACAGTCCAGGTTTGTTGTTCGTCACCAGATGAGATGCTTTACTGATCTCTTGTGTTAGGAACATCTGGATGCGCATCGACCAGGGGGAACAATCATTCCGGTGATTGTCTCCTCTGACAAGACACAGCTAACGCTTTTCAGAGATAATATGGCCTACCCGATTTATCTTACGATCGGAAACATCTCTAAGGACGTCCACCAAAAACCTTCTCTCCAAGCCCAAATCCTTGTTGGGTATATTCCGACCACCAAGTTAACAGGCATGAGTAACAAGGCTGGTCGCCACCGTGCCCTGGCTAACTTATTCCACTCATGCATGCACAACGTACTAGGCCCGATTGGTTCCATCGGGGAAACAGGGATCGCGATGATGAGCGGAGATGGTGTCTGGCGCAGGTGCCATCCCATCTTCGCCATCTTTGTTGGCGACTACCCTGAGCAGGCACTAGTCACCTGCACATTCAATGGGTGGTGTCCTAAGTGTCTCGTTGCCCCTGGTCGACTGGGCGAATACCAAGCCTTTCCGTTGCGCATTCAAAGCTCGGCAATCAACACATATCTCTTGGCAGATGGAGATGTCCACACCTTTCATCTGGCCTGCTGCGAAGCCGGGTTAAAGCCTGTATTCCATCCTTTCTGGGAATCATTTCTGTTGGCTGATATTTTCATTTCAATTACGCCTGACATACTTCATCGAATGCTTCAGGGCATGATGAAGCACTTGATCAGCTGGCTAGTCGGCGTATTTGGTTCTACGGCGATCGATGCGCGGTGTAAAGCCATTCCACCGAATCACAAAATACTACTTTTTATAAAGGGCATTACGATGCTGTCACGGGTCTCAGGCCATGAGCACAAGAAGATCTCCAGCCTTCTTCTTGGGCTTATTATTGACCTGCCCATCCCTGGTGGCTTCGATTCGTCACGCGTGGTCAAAGCCGTGCGTGCATTGTTAGATTTCCTCTTTCTAGCCCAGTTCCAGTCTCATACAAGTGAGACCCTTAGTCGGCTAGAGGAGTGCCTTGCGACGTTTCATAACAATAAGGAAGTCTTTGTGGATCTTGGCATCTGGGAAAATTTCAATATTCCTAAACTCCACAGCTTGCTCCATTACACATCTTCGATCCGCCTATTTGGTACAACAGATAATTACAACACTGAACAATCTGAACGGCTTTATATTGATCTCACAAAGGAGGCTTACCGTGCCACGAACCACAAGGACGCATATGCTCAGATGACAACTTGGCTGGAGCGTCGTGAAAAGGTACAACGGCACCTGGTTTCTATTGACTGGAGGCAGAATTTCCAACAAAACTTTCGGTCTCGGACACCGATCGGACCTCTGAGTGCTCCTCCTCAATTCATCAAAATGGCACAAAATCCTTCCAAGAAGGCCATGTCTTTGCGTAATATTTCTTGGATGTATGGCGCCGTTCAATTTAAGGATGCAGTAGCGGACTTCATTGCTGGTATCAATAATCCAGGGGTTTCGGGGCGTGCATTGCGCAGACGTGCAGGAGACACTCTCCTTCCCTTCCAAAGTATCCCAGTTTATCATAACATCAAATTCACGACAAGCAGTGGCGGAGGATCTGAGATCATTGACACCATCCATGCTCGGCCAGAACAAAAGGACCCACATGGACGGATCATCCCAGTGCGCTTTGATACTGTGCTTGTTCGACAACAGGGTGAAAGGAATAAAGGTGATTATTGTTTGTATATGAAAGTGTAGATGTCAATAAACTGTTCTCAGGCTACAGGATTGCCCAGGTCCGAGTGGTGTTCCAACTTCCTAGTCGTATTATTCCAGAGCTGTTTCCACTTGTGGACACAACGCCGCCGAAGTACCTAGCATATGTCGAGTGGTTTACTCATCTTCCAGCAACACCAGACCCTAAACATGGTCTGTATAGGGTGAGTAGAATGATGGAGGGTGGACAGCGAAGTGCAAGTATCATTTCTGTTGATTCTATCATTCATAGTATACATTTGATCCCACAATTTGCACCACTCATTCCCCGGGAATGGAATAGCTTTACAGTACTCGAACTGTGCAACACTTTCTATGTAAATCCATTTGCAGATGTACATAGCTACCTAACATTTGCATAGATAGTTTGCTGTTAATTTTTCACCGCGTGCAGCCAATGTAATTGGGCAGCATTCTTGACAAATGGCAATTCATCAAGCTCGGGGAGTTCGGAGAGTATTGTGATCGAGATCTTGCATCTTTTGGTGGTGACACTCGGCCCAGCAGATTGAAAAGTTGAAAATGATTCCAAACGACTGAGTATCAAACGTCGGCCTAATTACACAATTCTAGGTTATTGTTACCTACGACAAGTAATAGTAATCGGGGAGCACGCCTTCATGGCAGAAGCAAATGGTATCAAAAGCAGTATTCAACGAAGGAGGGTGGTGGAGTCAGTGGAGGGCACAAGGTAGGAACATGCAGTGTCTAGTGTCTGGAAGCAAACGGTATCAAAAGTGAAAGTGGTGCTCGACAATGGAGGGAGGTAGTGGCAGTGGAGGGCACAAAGTCAAAACAGTGTTGGCGACAGCGCGAACTCTAAAGAAGGGTTAGTACATCATACAGGCGGAGACAAGTGGACACGTACAGTTGAATGATGACACAAGTGATGTCGTTCCTGTGGACAGCAGTGCACTACATTAGGGGACAGAATGGTATGCCAGGTTTGGTGGAAATGGAGTTACGAGGGGGAGGCAAAGGCAAAGGCGAGGGGGATGAAAAAAGTTGACGGAGAGCCGCTGCCAAGGCTAGAGGCGAGATAGTAAAATAGGGCTCCAACGAACGAGACATTTTGTTAGGAAGCACTTGTGCTTCAAGCTAGGCGTAATGTGTGTTGGGGACTTGGGGGAACAATGCCTCACGGTACAAAGTGAGAAAATGAGAGGAAAGGCAACGACAGTTGTGAGAAGAACGGCGAAGTTAATGCTTAGCAAGCACGGGGACTGAAGCGATTTATAAGGTGTGGCGAGGATGATGTAAGCTCGACGAAAGCCCTATCAATGCATTAGACTATGATTAGAGGCGATTATCATCCTTATTTCGTTTACTGCCAAAATACTCGGGCATTAACACTCGCTAGCTATGATTAGCGTGGGAGATTTTTCCTGATGTAAATGAGTGAATGGTTGGTAAACTTTGGCTGTCTCTAATCCAGGTCGAGTTGCGAGGCACCATACAGCGTGCTTGACAGTGGTGCAAAGCAATATTACGGTAGTAAGACCGTCACCTTGTTGCTCGTGGTTTGAGTACAGGTCCTGATTCCGTGCTGCGCTTCTCATCGTCTTGCTCATTTTGTTTGTGCCCCCAACCGCCCCAGAGATTGGCCATTATATGTTTTGCTGTACGGATGCATACTGTGCAACACCTGTCCTGCTAGACGATCTGCGGCACCATTAGGACTAAGATCTTTCTGCATGCGCGGGCACCGAGGCCCAATTTGTGGAAGTAATAACGTAATGATCAATTCCAGAGCGATGGTGTTATCATTTCGCATGCAGCTCAGTGCTCAAAGCCGCTCAACTGAGAACCGATGAATCGGAAGGATCTGCAAGTGAGTGGCTGTATGCAGTTGTCTAAATCGATGAGCTGGTATAAAAATCAAAGTGTTGTGTCTGTGGAATGTGAACACTCTGCATCATGATTGCGCTACGGGTTTCTACCCATTGAAATGTACATGGTATCTGCACGTTGATCTCATCGGGGTGACTTTGCAGGCCAATTGCATTTGTCTTCTATTTGAGAGGTTTCTCCGGAATTTTTCACCTTGAGGTGGCAAGGTAGAGTACCTGCACCCTTATGTGCCCTCGTGCATCGTGATCTTCTGGAAAGGGTACTAACAGTAACTTATTCTCTTCACTTCGGAGGCGACAAGAAAACTCTCGGAAATTCAACAAACGCAGTGTGATCGATTAGCCTTATTATATTATTTTTAGCATTGTAGTTAGGCAAGTCACAAGCCAGCTATGCAGCACAAGCATTATACTTTGGCCCACCCTCCATCAATCCCATTCCGATCGTAGGAAGTGCTCTCAGTGAGAGTAGCAATATAGAGACTTTATCATCTGATCATCGCAAAGCAATACGATGACTTTATTCAATTTTTTTAGGCTCCGTTGCTATGAAACGATGGAGTAAGGAGCGAGTGGAAAGATGACCTGGTCAGTGTAGAGGTAATATATTATAAGCGATCCACGTGCCACTGGCATACCCGAGATTATATGTTTCGACTGCCGTGTCCAATAACCTGGCAACTTTCGCGGGAACGACAACCGACCCTTTCACCCCTTGCAACACAAGTAGAGGTATATCAAGGGAAAATGAGAGTGCCAATAGAAGGTGCCAGACCCGCCTTGACTTGCCGCCTTGAGGCTTGCGCATCAAATTTTATTGTGATTGGGCGGTTGAGCAAGATTCGGACTGATCAAATGAGTCCGAGGAGTTGCCTGGACCAATCCCGATGGCGCGGAATGTTGCCACGATTCTGATCCTCCAGGTGCAGTCAAAGACATCAGAAAAAGAATATCAGTCTCTTTGTCTGCTGATTGAATTGTTGGATTCCACGATGCGCGTCTGCGACCTCGGCCCGGCCCGGGAGAGGCTTCAAGTGGTGCCATTGCCCCACTTATTACTGTGTTTTTCAAGTGACTTGTCGCGCGCGGGAAAATTTGTAAGAAAAATCACACAATCCCGAGATCCCAAAACACTCCCGAAACCTTCAAACTTCATTGTTTTCTCTTCGGTCAATCAAAACCATGATGTCTACATTATAGAGAGTTGATTGGTGCAGTCATTCTTGAATTCCGATGGCTCCTGGACCTTCAAACCTCGTTGTTTGCCCTTCGGTTATTTAAAGCCATGATCCCTACATTACAAAGAGTGGATTGGTGCAATTCTTTTTGAATTCCGGTGGCTCGTTGAGGAGATATAATTGAAACAATGTGCCCGATTTTTTTTACAAAATTTCTCGCGGCGACAAGTCACGTGAAAAACACAGTAACGACGACGACCCTGCTCCAGATTTGCTGGGCGCCATAGGAACTTCTAATATCGACTCCCGGCTCGTCCCTTCTAATTTGGTTATTTTTGCTGGGATGAGCCCTTATATACGCACCGTCATGAACTCATCTGTAATTTGCTGTCACTTTACCCCCACGAGAACGGGTAATTTATGTCTGCATCCTTGACATCTACGGCGCCCATGGCCACCGGTACATCGTCTATCCCCAAGGATATTGCCAGAATGTACGTGACCTTGGTATTGCCATCGACCTTGACCTGATCCTTCCTTAGCACTGGCCCTCTTGTGCGCCTGAGCTCTTTCTGTATGGGTTGACTAACGTTCTCAACCGCGCGCCCAGCTCCTCGGACCTCTTGTCAACTGGGCATTGTACGGGGTTCTTTGCGTCCAGATCTGTACGAGTCGACTCTCATAACGTCGCCTATCCCATTGAACCCTCCTACAGATGTGTACAGCTACAACTTCCCAGACGATAAACCTATCGTGAAATGTCTAGGCTAGTATCACGAGTTCTTCCACCTCTCTCAATCAAGTGACAAACCACTCAATATAGCATACTTTGCCTTTCTTTTGGAGACCGTCCAAACCGCCTTGACTGGAGCCGACGTCTACTATTGGTTCATAGAAGGATTCGGAAACGTAGAACGCCTCAAAAACTCTCATTTTGCCGCCATCGACATTCCGATAATTCATGCGATGATTTCGTTCATCGTCCAAGAATATTTCTGCTACCGAATCTGGACGTTGAACAAAAGGTCACCAAAGCTTTGCATACTCATCGCTTTGGTACGCGTCAAAAGTCCTCTTTTTCTAAAACCTCCAGACTCAGGGCTTTGCATCAAGCTTACAGTACTTTCATCAATCGGGTCAGGATGGGGGGGGATCGAGGCGAGTACTACAACACCCTTGAAAAGCCTGACACTTAACCCATATTCCTAGTCTTTGATTGCCAATAGGTTTGCGGTTTCGAGGATAGCTTTCTATGTGTGTCGAGTTTCCGTTCCGGTCACCGCCGCGTTGATACATTACTTCCTTAGATTTGGTCAATCCCGAGCGCATTGGCGGACACACTTATCACCATAGCAATGATACAGCTTGTATGCGATCACTCTCATCCCTCCCCCTTTTGACATTTCGACTCGCTGGGCTTACGTTTCCGTAGCTATCACGGGCGCGCCAGGAGGGAGGTCGATACTCTAATTTCATAATGTTTCGCTTGGTACGTCTCACTATCGAAACAAATGCCCTCACTGGTACGTTTCCGCAATCAATCTCACACTGGGGTTCATCTCACCCCTGCTTGAGCTACCGTGGCTATTGCCTCTGTCGTACTCTACGTCGCCCTCCCTGTAGGTTTGATACTGAGCTGTCTCATATTCTTAATCACCTTGTTTGACATTTGGCGTTCTTCGCAGAGTGAGATATATTATGTGTTCACGTGTGTTTGTCTCTCTATTTTGTGTTTCATGTCTGCTGATTAGGACTAAAGAACTGCGGTCATCGGGAAAATGTAACGGACTTTTTTGATATGACCATGTGGGCAAATGCTCATGCGGGTTCCAGATATTCGAACACCCTCCTGGTGAGCCTCAACAATCGCATATACTTCCGTGACCATCCTTCCTCGGGGGCGCAGACGGATACCAATTTCCTCGACCAATGTCATCTTTCAGCGATGGCATCAGTTCAAGTCGCGTCTCATCCCAACAAGACCACACTAGGCGACAGTCACAAAGCTGAGAACATATGCCACACGATAGACACGGGAAAGGGAAAGGCCGACGCCGGCAGCCTTAGATCAGATAGCGGTGCCTGGTCAGGGAATGAGTCGGCTTAGGGCACATGTGCTAGAGTGTTGAATATTGAATGTTGAACCGTTAAATGCAATATTTTCGTCGCTATTAACAAGAACACAAAACTAGCTTGTCGGGTTATACAGTATTTTTTCGGAGTGTTGTCACGTAGTTAACTACCTTGCTGAACGTTTATGTAATTCATCGTGGGCAGTAGCTTCTACCTAGTTCTTGATGAATCTACCTCAGGACAGGCATGTCTTTACCATCGTTGGTTCTCACTTGTAGGTGTGTGTATGGTAACAAGTTCCCAAACGATAAACCCATGGTCTTGGCCAAGGTCTTGGCGGATTTCGATCTGCAAAACAAGCCGAGACGGTGGGGGCGCGGATGCGACCACATTGCTCGCCAGTGACTCGTAAATTTTTCACCCCTAGCTCGACCCGCGTGTTTCGTGTTAACTTGTGTTTATTTGTGCCTTTGAGCACGTGACTGTCATGCGGTGTTCGTTTTCCTTTCGTCTCTTTTGTTGCCTCACAAAATAGTTATCCTTCTGGCTCATTCTGTTTCGCGGCTACGATTCCTCACGACCCACATCAAGTTCAAGTACCTCACTGCCTTGTCAAATGGCATCTCGACCCTGCGATTAGGCATGCGTGACGACGCGCAGGTCTTGCTCATTGTGTCAAAGTTATGACTCGACTCTTTGTATACGACGACTTTTTGTTCATTTGTCTCACATTACTGTTACAGCTGACACAGTAGCATACTTGTAACAGCATAAAAGGTCTCGATACGACGTGTAAATGTATCATCGCCCACTTGCTCTCGAAACTCCTCGCGTGCCTCCTTTCTCACCGGAACACCCAGAAACTCTTTTTGCTTGCTCATCTCGAAAAGGCCTTCGCGCTCTCGTCTACCCACTTCGTGCGGTGCTCTCGACATATAGCCTTCACAAAGTCTATCATGGTCACTACTGAGAAGTGCACGGCCTCGAGAGTAGCCCTACATGTAGGTGTCTCCTTGTCACAGCTGCGTTTATACTTTTCTACGTTAGTTGTGGTTAGTCCTAAGCAAATTGGCAGACATTCTCATTGCCGTGGAGATGACATTGCTTGTGAGTTGTGACCACTCCTTTCCTCTTCTGCCTCTCATGCACTGGCTAATGTTTCTGTAGTTAATACGGATGCATTTCGACCTAAATCAATTTCTAATTCCGTAATGGTACGCTTGATGCGTCTCACAACCGAAGCAAATGCGCTCACCTGTGTGTTTTCCTCCCACCCTAGCGGACGTTCACCTCGCCTCTGTTTGAGCTGGCGTCATGGTGGCTATTGCATCTTTCACTGGCATACTCTTTGCCGCCTCCACGTAGGTCGAGTACTGACTAATTCCATGTCATCTCTTCTGACATATTTCCTTCCGCACAAAAGGACATATACTACGTTTTTACGCATGCTTTATCTTTCTATTTCGCCTCTCACCGTCATTGATATAATCCTAAGAGCTGGGATCACCGGAAAGGTGTAAGTGCTCCATCAGACGCATCAAATGTTCACAGCAGTTCCAGTTATTTCGATACGCTCTCTGTGACCCTCAATAATCACATCTACTTTCATGACCATCCTCCCTCGGGTGTCCATGTCGATACTGATCACGCAGTGGGATCCGTCCCGTGGTTCAACGATAGCATCACTTCACTTCAGTCCAGTTGGGTCACATACCCGTAGGACGATACCGGACGACAGTTGGTGCTACGGACGATGCCCCATATTATTTTCGAAGGGATTTTACATCCTATTAACAGTGTCGTGGCGCTGCTTTTTGATTTGCATGAGGAGTCGTACCCCTAGGTTCTTTGCAAATTGCAAGTGCGTGCCATTCATCGTTTGCCCAAGACAGATGGGCTGCCCACAGGGGATGAGGATTACATGCCGCAGTGACGGAAATTCATGTTCTCTTCCTTTTCTTTCTTGTCAAATAACTCCTCAGGCTGACGCCAAATCCTGCTCGTTGAAACATCTGCGAAGTTGTGTTGGCTCATGGAATCACTGCGCGTTAACGGCATGGGTTGGGTGAATATAGGTGCCCCCATGTGCTCTCGGGCTCCCATCTCCTACGGTTTGTGATCAGATGATATCCCATTCAAAGAAAGGAAGGACTTCGCGCTTGTGGTTGGTCATCACATATCTTCCGGTGCAATTTGTGCTCCTGGTTTGAGTACAGGACCTGATCCCGTGCTGCGCTTCTTGGCGCCTTTCTTATTTTGTTTGAGCCTGAAACCGTCCCAGAGATCGGCCGTCATATTGTTTTGCTATGCGGATTTATACTGTGCAGCGCCTATCTTCCTAGCCAATTTGCGGCGCTATTCAGACTATGATCTTCTGGGGCACCTTCATAATAAGGCTCCATCTGTGGAAATAATGACGTAATGAATAATTTGAGGGTGATGGCGTTATCATTTCACCCGTAGCTCAGCGCTCAGAGCCGCTCAACTGGGTCCGATGACTTGCAAGGACCTCCAAGTGCTGTATGCAGTTATTCAAATCGACGAGCTGGTATCAGGATCAATGTATTATGTCTGTAGAATGCGAAGACCCCACATTATGATTGTGCTACGCATATCTATCATGTAGGCACTTGATCTCGTCATGATCGGCGTAGTTTTGCCGGCCAATTGTATTTCTTTGTTGTATTCTATTTGAGCAATTTCTTAGAGTGCGTTCGGGAACTTTGTCACGCTTCGAGATACCAGCCAAAACGATTTCTCGATGAAATTCTGCCGCGTGTGAAAAATTGAGCTGTTCGGAAACCATTTCAACTTCGCCGAGATTGTATTTGAGTCGCGGCAATGCCAGCCAAAGTGAAATCGAGGTCTGACCCTCGATTTCACTCGAGACAGAGTTTCTGTGACACCCTTTGTGACGGTTGTGTCACCATTGTGTGATGCAAAATTCATGACACAGACAAACACGTGAGCTATAAACTCACGTGCGTCAATACTCTCGATCCATAGCAGTTATGTCATCAGCTGCGCGCATACACATACGGGAGCTCAACTCCATTGTAAAACGATTTCTACACGACAATGCAATACAATACATTTCTACTACATACGCGCCCTCCCCAACGTGAGACCCTGATTTCCCTCACGTGTTCAAAAAACAAATCTCTCATGTGTGCATTTTGATCACGTGTTTGTCACAAAGGGAAAACTATTTTTGATTGAGACAACAGCGTGTTCGGGTAACTCAAATATATTTTCGAATGAGAAAACACTATCTCTATCTAAACCCCCCCCAAATCACAATCCCGCGGAGATACTGCCACGCGTTTTCTGACGCCGAACGCACTCTTAGGAATTTTCCTTCTTGAGGTGGCAAGGCAGAATAACTGCATAGTCATCTAGGAAACTAAAAGCCCCGTTTCCATTACTAAAGTAATTGCTCTTATCGCTAATGCAGTGGCGGCCGTACAAATAGTACTAACAGAAAGGTATTGTCTAGGGCTCGGTTCACTTTGTAGGTGATAAGCAAACTCTCAGAGAGTCAACGAACGTATCGTGATCGATTGACTTTATTATATTGTTTAAAGCGTTACACCTTATGAGCTAGTATATGTGTAAGGTTATGGGTGAGGTGGAGAGGGGAAGAATCAGTGCTTATGCTCCTAACACGGGTACTGTGCTCATAGACTGTAGTGAACGCGTGCCTCACTGGCAATACAGGGTTCATTCGCAGGAGGCTCGTGTGGAAAACGAAAAGGGTATTTGGGCATTAGACGGTCTGTGCATATAAGGCCGCGAAAGGCGTTGCGGTGGGTTGCCAGCCCGTGCCCCACAATGTGCCCACCATCAATCCCATGATTCCCATCCCATTCCAAGGAAGTGCCCTCTGTGATATTAACAGTATAGAGATTTTATCATCAAACCATCGCAACACTGTATACTACAGCAATACAAGACTTCATTTTATTTTTTTTAGAATCTGTTACTATGAAACGACGGAGAAAGGAACGAGCATGTGGCAAGATGATAGAGATTTTAGCCTCGCAAGCGAGGCATGTAGGGACCTCATTGCATAGCTAAGCAAAGGGAGTTTGGTGGACGGAGTTTAGGACGGAGTGTGGAAAGAGGAGGACTCTTGCTCCCCACCTTTTGTATATTGGCGGAGTCAATCTGGGTTCATCGGAGTATGGAGCAAAAACGGCTGGGTACGAGCCTACATGAGATGTGATCCACGTGCCATGTGGGTTATTGCGGTATCACCGCGTACTTAGTCTCGATGTAACGGGAGATCGAGAGATTACTAGTGTATGGTTCATCAACCTTGTCTAATAATCTGGCAACGCTCGCAAGTATTACAACCGACCCTCCTCTCCTTGTAATACAAACAGAAGTCTATTAAGAAAAAAATAAAAGAAGTGTCAATAGAAGGTGCTAGACCCACCATGCGGCCTGGAGGCTTGCGCCTCAAATTTCGTTGTGATTGGGTGGTTGAACGAGATTCGGACTGACCAAATGAGTGCTTGATCCAACCCCGATGGCGCGGAGGGTTGCCGCAATCATAATTTTCCGGGTGCAGTCAAAGACATCGGAAACGAACATCGGTCTTGTCTGCGTCGAGAACGTGGTTGAATTTTGAGTCCGGGACATCGGCCCTGCAAACCATTGCATTACTGTCGCCTTCGACTTTACTCACTTAACGTCGTTAATGACGACCTTATTTCCTGGGCGCCACAGGTATCGGCCCCCGGCTCATCCCTGCTAATTTGACTTTTACACCTGACGTGGACCGTTATATATGCGCCGTCGCGGACTCATCTGTAATTTGTTGCCTCCTTACCCCCACGAGAAACGAATAATCCATGTCTGCATCCTTGACGTCTGCGACGCCCATAGCCACCGATTTATCGTCTATTATCCCCCGTGATATTGCCAAAATGTACGTCGACTTGGCATTGCCATTGATCGTGACCTGATTCTTCCCCAGCACTGGCCCCCTTGTGCGCCCCAGCTCTTTCTGGTATTGGTTTACTGACATTCTCAACCGGACGCCCAGCTCCTCGGCCCTCTGGTTAACTGGGCATTATATGGCGTCCTTTGCGTCCAGACCTGTGCGGTTCTCATCTTACCCGTGATTTCACCTACCCATTCTGAGTCGTTGATTCTCACGTGCAGATGTATATAGCTACAACTTCCCAAACGATAATCCCATGGCAAAATGTCTAGGTGAGTACTAGAGATTCTTCCACTGTAACTATCAATTGATGAGGTAGTCACACCACTCAGCCTACTTTGCCTTTCTACTGGAGACTGTTCA
>QFEY01001067.1:0-17750 GCA_003316435.1 Russula virescens
CGGCCGTGTATTGATTATGTTAGCGGTCACTGAAGTGACCACGTCGTAAGGCGTTGGCCTTACAGAAACCGAACCGATAAGGACCAATTTTATCGGTCCTTTCCGGTTCCGGTCCGGTTTTTTACCATATATGGAAATTTCTCGGACCGGTCTGGTTCCGGTTTTTCCATAAAAGGCAAAAAAAACCGGACCGGACCGGACTTTAAAACACTAATGATGGGGATATAACAACATCCGAATCAAAGAAGGAGACGAATGGAAGGCCGCCTTCCTAACCCCCGAAGGCCTATTCGAACCTACAGTGATGTTCTTCGGACTTACCAACTCCCCTGCCACGTTTCAAAGGATGATGAATACCATTTTTCGTCCCGAACTGGCACAACAGTGGCTATCAATATACATGGACGACATCTTAGTTCATACTAAAAGGAAGGAAGGAGAAACTGAAGAACAACATCGAAAACATCACGAACAATACATTCACATAGTCCTCGATCAATTAGAGCAACACGACCTCTACCTCAAACCAGAGAAATGTGAATTTGAACGTGACGAAATTGAATACCTCGGAGCGGTCATCGGTAAAGGCAAAGTGAAAATGGATCCAAAGAAAATAGAATCGGTCAAAAACTATCCAGCACCTACAACTCCCACAGAAATACGCAAATTCTTGGGATTCACAGGCTATTATCGATACTTCATTCAAGGGTATTCCAAGATAGCTCAACCACTACTAGACTTAACAAAGAAGGCAGCCACATGGCATTGGGGAAAAGACCAACAAAATGCCTTTGAAAGACTGAAAACTCAAATGTCAAGAGCACCAGTACTCCATCAACCAGATTTTTCAAAACGTTTCTATCTTCAATGCGACGCATCGGCTTATGGCATGGGAGCCATACTCTCGCAAGAGGGAGAAAATGAATCACCCTCACTTCAAAAACGCGAAAAACCAGCCCTTCACCCCATTGTATACTACTCAGCCACATTCACATCCGCAGAAAGAAACTACGATATCTATGAAAGAGAACTATTAGCCATCATGAAAGCTCTCGCACACTGGAGACGATACTTAGGATGGACCCAAGAACCCTTCATCATCCAAACCGATCACGCAAATCTGCAATACTGGAAATCCCCTCGTAACCTCAACTGCCGAACAGCTAGATGGCATGCAGACCTCCTAGACTACGACTACATCATCGAATACATCCCTGGAAAAGACAACGTAGCAGCTGACGCATTGTCTAGACCCCCAGGACAAGATCATGGACAAGATGATAACCAAAACGTGGTCATATTTCCCCCTACACGTTGCCGAGCAGCGGACCTTCGAGAAAACCCCAAACTTCCAATTCCAGAAGATGATGAAAGGATCAAGAAACTTCTGATGCGCCTCTATCATGATGATCCATCAGCAGGTCACCCAGGACGAGATGAAACCATCAGACAAATTCAAAAGAACTACACTTGGCCTCACATGCGACAATGGATCGAGAATTATGTCAAGGGATGCGCAACCTGTCAACAGAATAAGAATCTGACCCACAGGAAGTCCGTACCCCTATTCAAAATCGACACCACACCCATGACACGCCCCTTTGAACAAATTGCAATGGATTTGATCACCGGACTACCTCCCCACAAGGGACACGACGCCATTCTCACGATTGTCGACCATGGATGTTCACGTGCCGCCATCTTCCTACCTTGTTCGACAAAGATCACTGGCCCTGGTGTAGCTTCACTATATCTGGAACATCTATTCCCCTGGTTTGGACTCCCTTCTAGAATCATCAGTGATCGGGATCCACGATTCACGTCTAGTTTTGCTAAGGAACTCACGAAGAAGCTAGGGATCTCGCAGAACATCTCGACAGCCTTCCACCCACAAACTGATGGACTCTCTGAACGAAAGAATCAGTGGATTGAGCAATACCTAAGGACAATCACGTCTAGCCACCCGGAAGAATGGAGCGATTGGCTATCACTGGCAACAGCTGTTCATAATAACTGGATGAACTCTACCCTGAAACAAACGCCTAGCCAAGTCCTATTTGGCCATGAAGCGCACCTACTACCGGACCATATGATCTCCGGATCTAATCAATTTGTAGAGGAACGCCTAACGGCATTACAAAAGGGCCAACAATCAGCCGCCAAGATGATCAATCAAGCGGCTAGAACGTCTCCCATCATGAAACCCCTGTTTCAGAAACACGCCAAAGTCTGGCTCGATGGCAAAAACCTCCGATTTCCCCATCAAAAGACGAAACTCCTTCCGAAAAGATACGGCCCCTTTGAAGTCACCGAAGTGATCTCTCCGATAGTTTATCGGCTTGCGCTCCCTGCTAGTTGGAACATTCACAACGTCTTCCATGCATCCCTCCTTACTCCATACGTTGAAACAGCCTCTCACGGTCCCAACTACATGAGGCCACCCCCAGAGCTGATTGATAATGAAGAAGAATACGAAGTGGAGTCGATAAGAAGCCACCGACGTCATGGACGGTCGCAAACGCTCCAATATCTTATCAAGTGGAAAGGATACCCTGAAAGTGATAATACCTGGGAACCTGCCGCTCAAGTTCACACCCCACAATTGATTAAAGAATATCATCGCCGACACCCTCTCTCAGCTATAAAAAGACTTGAAGTCTCGCTAGCTAAACTCCATCCCCACACCCATTTCTTCCCCACTACTCCTACGATCAACAAACCATGTCCGGAATCCGTGCCCCTTCTCCCACTGTCTCCCAGACCCGCGGCGTTTCCCCCACTCCTTCGGCCCATTCGAGCAACGGGACCGACTCCTCTCTCGACCGACAAGAAGTCGTGTTGGTCGATGACCTCCAGCCAGGCGTCCACGAGGCCCTCGAGCAATTCCGGCTCGACCAAGACGCTAGGGTCGCCGCCTCCCAAGAGGCTCTCGCTCGTTTCCGCCAACAGCGAGCAGAAGAAGCTCGGTCTGTCCTCTCCTCCCCTGCTCCTATCCCAGTTCCACCCCGCACCGAGTGCGCTCTCCACCCGCCACAAGTCGCCCTCCATCCATTTTGCGAGCACGGGCCCGCTCTATCCCCCGACGAAGTTGCCAACGGGCGACTCTCTCTGTCTACCACCCGCACCGTCCTCGCCTCTCACCATGCAGATAACCTTTCGCGACCCATGCTGGTCGCCATGTGCAAAGCGCTGGCCAACACTATCGACGGCCGACAGGAGCGCTTCGACCAACAAATTGGTCAATTCAAAGAACGAATCGAGACCCTGGAGTTGGAGAACCACTCCTACCACCGTAAGTACGACGAAACCCCGGCCGGCTACGAAGAAAACGACGGCCACATCACTCAAGAGATCCCAATCGGCAACGGGGTCTACCGGTTCCCCTGCTGGGTCAAGCGACTCCCAAACGGCAAGGTCGCCATGTTGCATCAAGATGCAACTCAAGACGAGGACCCCTACATTGTCGACCTCCTCGCCCCCTACGACGCTACCGCGGAAGAGCCCGCCGAACCCCTCGCCCCATGGTTCCGTCGAACCATCACAGGACCGATCGTGTCCTACCAAATCTTGCGCAACGAAGTGGAGGCCCTCTTCGATTGGGGGCATTTGGCCGAGGTCGAGCGTCTCTGGGGCTTGGCACAGCAGCAGGTCATGGTACGTACTCGGATTGAGGAGTTGGAGGCCGATGCGGACTCGCTTCGAATGCAACGCGAGGCCTGCGAGGGTCGACTTGCGTTGGCACGAACGCAGCAGAAGGTCGGACACCTTGAAGGGAGGTATACCCCTTATCCGGCGACCCGTCCTGCTGGATGGCGTCGCACCAAGAAGCCTCACTTCTCGCAGGGGCTCGATGACTAGCGGGAGGGTCATGTCACAGGTACGATGTTCGTGTGCCCCGTGATTGTATTTGTACGTTACGATACGGATCAGTGTGATAAGGTTTGGATTGATGACGGACTGATAAGCGTAGTAGTATGTATCCTACCTATCAGTACCCTGTTTCACTTTTGTTATGCGTCCCCCATTTCTGCCTCGTTTCCTACGATTCCTTTCTTGTCTTGCGCCCAGAGAACCCATGTACTAGTAGTGGCGTTACCGCCTGCCTATAAATAGGCCATCGCGGCGTCGGGACTCACCAAGTTGAGTCTCCTGTCGCAATACAGTTGACTTTGCCCCTTTTCTCTCCTCTCTGAGTGGCAGCGCCTTTCTCTCTCTAAGGCAGCGTGCGGTAACTCAGCACTTCTTCACTCTGGAATACCTCTTAGGCTGGCAATACGGTCATCATAGAGACTTAGGTCTTTATACCATTTGCACAGTCGTACTTGTCCTTAATCCAAGTCGACCCCCCATTCCTACGTTTCCGAGTTCTAGTGTCGGATACCCCAATACTCGTTCCCAATCTCAGGGGACGAATACCTTGGCGGTGACACCTGACCAGTCATGTGACTGGTCACCTGACAGAGCATGTGATCTGTTATGTGGCAGATCATGTGAGGGTTCTGGAGAAGGTGCAAAGGGCAGTGAGTCCCAAAGGTTTAGCTGGGAGGTACAGTCAAGGGTACAGGAAGGGTCCATGGGAGGACCAGGGCCAGAGCTTGTAACACTAACTGAAATAAAACATACATAAACAGATGGCAATATGACAGAAACTCAAAGAGAACAAAATAGCAGCCTCAAGAATCAAAAGAGAAAAGTCTTTCACTAACCTAGTGAAGGACACATGGGAAAACATCCTCAATAAAGAACAGGAACTCCCAATAGATTGGATAACTAGGAGCAAGGTTTTAGTGGGTAGTAGAACATGCCACCCTCAATAACAGGAACATGTGACCTGAGTCCCACACTATCCTACAGGATGTGCACAAACACATTTTCTCCTCTCTCCCCAGATCACTGACCCAGCTTCTTAGCATGTCTAATTGGGGCTGATGTCCATCTCCACCATTAGTCATTCTTGGTAGCTAGTTACATAGTTTTCCAACAAATAAAACACTTTCCAAAAAAAAAAAAAAGAGAACTATGAACAAATGCAAAGGAGAAGGGCTCCAAAGGTGCAAGGATTGACACAAGGGATGACAGCACTCTTGCTCATCCTAAATCCCAGGGAAGTTCACACTGTTGGGCAGAGAGAAGAGGAGAAATGGGGCAATGCTATGGCATAAGTGCACTGCTGTCCTTGACAGATGTGTCCCTGCTTTTACACATTGGGATAGTATCATATTTACATGTTGAAACTGTGCTACTAAGTCTGAACTGAATAGAGATGAGAGGTACAAGGTGCATTTGCCATTTGCACAGATCTGGTTACATCAGTGACAGGCTGCCCAACATTGTAAATCTAAGGAAATTGAGGAGTAAATGAGCAGGAAAATAATTCTATGGTATCTAGGGTTGAGACAGAGGGCATGGTCTAGGGTGAGGATAAGAGAAGGTCTGGAATGTAGAAACATCTGAGTCTAAGATGGAAAGGGAAGAAAGGAGATGGAGGAAAGGGAAAGTAAGTACAGGTTTGAGGAGGTCCAGCACAGCAGCATGATGCAAGGGGAAAGGCTGCTTGGGGCATAGGCATGATGAGGGTGTGTGGTAGGTCGATCACTGGCAATGGTGCAGACAGGGAGGTAGTTGTCAAGTGGCAGTGCATCAGCTGCACAGTTTGGGAAGGGATGATTGATGGCATGAAACATGCTAGCAATGACCAGATTTGGGACTTGACAGATGAGGTGGGGCAGTGCAGATCATGGTGGTGGTGAGGTGGACAGAGACAGAAGGATGGTGAGGTGAAAGTGAGATGAGACAAGGTGAGAGTAACAGGAGGTAGGCAGTACAAGACAGGCATGGCATGAAGAGATGTAGGCAAGGTGTGAGAGACAAGTTGCGGTGTGAAACAGTGAAACTTAGGCTCGGGCTCAGAGTATATAAGGTTTGATGTAAAGCTCCTGTGGGCTTCTGTGCTTAACCTGAGCTATGTTGTGCATGCAGGCACAACTGGCAGTGATAGGGATGATAGCTGGCAACAAGAAGGAGTCTTGTCTTGGAATACCCCAAACAAGACGACTTCTTGTTGGCTTTAGTAGCATCCCTTAAGAGGGCATCAGGAAAAACATACTTTGATAATTAGAGTTTACTAGAAGTACTTTTTAGTAAGCTACTCGTAACCTAGATTATCGCTCACTAGCTTGCTGCCCATAGCCAACTTTAGCTTATCATCACTTATCATATTTTATGTCTCATATCATGCACAAATCCCAAATAATTTCATGCTTTCTCACACATAATTTTTGTGATAATATATGTATAATATTATCAAACTAGCTAACTTGTCGGCCACAAATATACCAAATCGGTACACAAATGGGCCATTGTCCAATGGTACTATACTAATATCAAATCACATAGTAGATAGAAATCAACTGAAAAGACAGAATGGGGCAATATGAGACTTGAGAAATCAACTGAAATGACAGAATAGCAGTACAAGACTTGAGAACCTGGTATAAAGACCCTATGTTGACTGGAATAGAGTCAGCAAATCACTCAAACAGAGATCAAAGGAATGACATACAATAGGACTTGTAAGCGTAGGTGTTGAAACCAAACCAAACCAATTAATCTTTGAGTTCTTCAATGTTGAGGTCTGCAACTGGAACTGCAGTGGTCGCTTCCATTACACTAAATACACAACTGCATCAGCAGTGACAACAAAAATGACACTAATAACAAATGCTCACCTCGCCTTAGAGTAGATGTCTGACATCATGGTGTGAAAGGCACACAGATGAGTCTCGTGAATATAATGAAAGGTATCAATGTGCCCTTGATACACATCAAGATATGCATTTGCTGAAAAGTCTGTGGGGTGATGCCTTCCTGAACGCCACTCGTGAATGGCAGCATAGAGCTGATACAATATGTCAGTACCATCTTACAAATAGATAGCGGCACTCACTGCTGTGGCCACTAAGGCCACCATGGGTATTGGCACCTCATGCCTCTCTGACCCATCATCGGTCCTATGGGTTGGGAAATGACTACATATATTTCAGTGTAATGCTACATCGCATGCAAAAAAAAAAGTAAACCAACTTATGAATCGAATCAATAAGCATACGAATTGGACCCTCCACTGAAATAGAGATCCCTAATGACCGAGATAATACGGGCATTGCGATAGGGGTGGGTGCACAATGGAAGCGTGTTGATGGGGTCATGCTACCGGGACTTAAGTTAAGTTAAGCTAAAAAAATTGAGATGTACCATTTGAGCTGTTGGGTATGTGTAATAGTAATTGCTCAACTGCTTTTCAACCAGTCGGGTAATGCTAGCTGCATTTCCTGCTGAGAAGAAAGAAAGCTGGATCATTGCAGCACATCGTTCTTTGACTTCCCCTTGGAAAAGGGCAATGCAACCGCATGGCTAAGAGCATCAGTCAAGGTACCAATGCTATACAAAAAGGGCTCACCAGACGGCACATCTTAGACATGTACTCCTTATTGCCCCAGAGCCGCACTTGAATATTAGATGACCTTGGCAGATAATTAGTGGTAGTGATGATGAGGGCTTCACCGGTCATAGAACAGGAGACTATGGGATCTGGAAACACATGGATAAAGAGTAAAGATACTCAAAGATGCTCAAAGGTTTCTTGAAAGACTGAACGCATCAGCGGGGACTGGAGAGTAAGCAGGATTTTATTTGTCCCTGGAAACAACACTAATTCAGTATCAGATGGCCAGAGGTCGTTGGACGCGGACAAATTATCCACACCACTGGAGCCACTGGAGCCACTCTTGTGCAATGTAGCATTGCTGCCGCCGCCCTGGGTCACACTAGCAACACTTATGCTTGGTCCTACAGCACCGACAGGATCATCCCATGATGGTCTCTATACAAATAGTTATAAGTATGTAGATACAATGAAGGTCAAGAAACTTACCTCAATGGCAATTGCTTGCGACGTTTTCGAGGTGCTTTTTTGGGCGACATCTTCAACCTGAGGCTCATCAAACCATTCAGCCTTGTTCTCTACATCACTGTTGTTGCCATCAGAAACAAAAGGGTCTTCTTCCTTGGCGATGTTGAATTGGATGCAGGAGCGAGAGTTGGCCCCAGGGACAGTATTCTGCGTGCCATGATGGCCAGGATAAAAAGATGTGGCTGAAAATTGTACATGTCAGCCACAGTAAACGAACATGATTTGTAAGCAAACAACTCAACTCCGCTTCAACGATGTATCCTTGTCTTTGATCCTGTTATTGACCACAGTAGGTTGCCCTTGCTGAGCCGATCTGCCACTACTCATCAAATTCAGCTGCATAGGATGTGCATGGGCTGGGCCTTGGATCATTGGTCAATATAGCACTTGACAGTTGTAATGCACATATAGGGTGTAGCACAGGTGAGGGTCAACCCGCGGTATATGGCCCACGGGTTTGACGGGTACAGGTATGGTAGCCGAAATGCGCTACCCGTGGCACACCATACCCGTTTTGGCAGTGTCACGGGTATTGATGGTGTTTTGTGTTTCTTCTTGCTTTCGAGTAAATTTTCACTGAGACTTTCTGCTTGCCAGTCAAACCAATCACTCAAGAACTAAATAAAAGATTTTTTGATATTACATGCAGTAAACTAAGTACATTCAACCCTCCCCTGCCATCGCACCATTCGTTTTGTGTTGTGTCCCGTCGTCGTGCTGAGACTTGCATTGTTGTGCGGTTCGTGAGTTGTGCCGCATCGTGAAACGCATGCGGCCACAGGCATTCATTGCATGGTTGGTTTGCTGCGCCTCGTCTTCGTGTGCTGTCGCGCAGTTTGTTGTGCCACGAGTCGGGCCCCATTGTGCCATTCGTGAGTTGCATGCCACCAAGGCATTTGTTGCCTCGTTGTACGTTCACTGCACCTCGTCTTCGCGTGCTGTCGCGGCATTTATTGCATGTTGTTTTCTTGTGCCGTCGTGTTGTTTCTTGCACCTTGTTGCGCCGTTCATTTGTTTATTTTCTTCGTATCATGTTTTGCGCCTCGTCATGGCATTTACTGCATGTCGTTGCGCCATTATCCTTCACGCCGTTCGTTGCGTGCTATTGTTGTACCATTCGGTTCGTTGTGTCATTCGGTGTGTTGCATTGTCACGCATGTCATATCTGAGATGGCACACACACGAATTACAAAGTGAGTATAAACATAAGTAAATAGCGCGTCACGAGACACGGCATGGCTGCACACCAGGCCAAATGGTCCATGCGCATGCCCTGGGGTATAAATACCCCCCTGTCAGCGTCCATTTTGC
This sequence comes from Russula virescens, assembly GCA_003316435.1. Classification (NCBI taxonomy): domain Eukaryota; kingdom Fungi; phylum Basidiomycota; class Agaricomycetes; order Russulales; family Russulaceae; genus Russula; species Russula virescens. The sequence continues at coordinate 9,284 of QFEY01001067.1, forward strand.
CCCTTGAGCTGGGCTCGCCCTCAGCTCTTTTTTATTTTATGTAGTTTAATCTTACAGTAGTAAATAGTGTATATGTATATGAATTAATATATTGTTTTTTCTTCTGTTATATGCAATGATATACCGCAGTGTTAAGACACCACAGTGATGATACATAACCTGCAGGTTTCACCTGTGTGTACAGGTACGGTGTGATTACAGGTACGGTGTCACAGGTTACAGGTACGGTGTTGGTGAGGAGACCCACAGTGTGACCTGTGCCACACCCTATGCACATACCTTCATTTCATGCCCTTTTCGTCAGGGGTGGCCCAGGTGGCACACTGGCTGCAGGTGTGTTGGAACTTGTGGAAGTGCTGGGCTGAGCAGAGGTTAAGGTATGTTTCCTGTGTGCTTCTCAGGAAGTCAGACATATCTAACAACATAAATCTTGCAGTTGGACTTACTTTGGCGATCATTGGTGGTTGTCATCGTCACACCATTGTTTTCCCCCTCAGCACTGCATTATATCCTATATCAATATCTCTATATGGCTTGAATTGAAGATCTTTCTCACCTTGTACTGTCTGCCACTGCCTTCAGCAGAACATGGCATGCACGTGGAGGCATTATCGATGTGAGGTAAAGAGTAAGAGATGAAAACAAAAGAATGTAAGTAATTCACTTCTAGCGAGAAACAACAGGTGTGGGGGATGAGATTTTGTGTGATAGGTATGTCTCCTTTTATATCTGTTGCAGTACTCGCTAACTGCATTTGTTTCTTGTAGAATAAATTTTCTTTTTTACCCTCTTCATTGCCATTGTCCATCTTTTCATCACCTGGTACTCCCTACCATGAATGCCGCCCACCGTGTGGAACTTCAATGTCTGGGATGCAACAGGGGTTTTACTCCTTGCGGCCTCTCCCAGCACCTTAGCAGGTCCCAAGATGCCCACTGTCACTGCATCGTTACTACATCACAATCTCAACTAGTATCGGCACCCTTCCCTCACATGGTGTCTCCGCCTACACTTTCCCCAATCCAGGCACCTCACACTGCGGATGAAGACACACTAGGTAATGGACATGGCGAAGACTTTTTGAGGCCTTCAAACAATTCTCCAGATTTGGGTGCAAATGTGATGGTTGGTGAGTTCACTGCAACACATGTCACCACTGCCCATGCTGCCATCTCATAAACAATTTTCAGATGATAGTACTCTAGAGCACGATGGCAAATTAGATGAAGCTCCTGACCCTGCTGACATCAACAATGCTGACGCTTTCGAGGAGCTAGTACAAAATAATGAATGTTTCATGACCACCACCCCCGATCAGCCTACCGTCAATGAAGTACAAGACATTCCAAATGCCCCCGAAGAACGATCCAATCATGTGGAGGCGGGTAATTCAGATGGGACTCCAGAAGTGGTTATCAACCGCTTTCTCTCTGCCAGTGCTGGTGCTCCAATACCTAGCGCACCAAATGTGATTTCTGTGAATGGATCACATGAGGGTATGCAGCCAGACTCGGTCTGGTCCCCATTTGTGTTGCAATGTGACTGGCTTTTTGCACATTGGGCCAAAATGCGCACGCCATCATTATCAGCAGTGTCGGATCTACTAGATATACCAGAGGTATGGACATCACTTTATTTGCTTTTCACATCACTGATTCAAGACCCAAGATTGTGGATAAACTTGGACTTTCATATTGCTCCGTCAAAGAGCTTCACGACGTGATTGACAATGAATTACCTGGGCAGCCCCCGTTTAAATGCAAGGAACTAATTATTGGGGACAAGCGTCTTGACTTCTATTGCAGGGATGCCATAGAATGTATTCGATCACTTTATGGTGATCCTAGATTTGCTCAGGATATGGCATTCGTACCAGAACGCCACTATACAAGTCCTGCGTGCACTTCCCAGATCTACAATGAGCTGTATACAAGTGATTGGTGGTGGACAGTCCAGGTTAGTCATTTATCACCAGATGAAATGCTTTACTGATCTCTCGTGTTAGGAACACTTAGATGCACATCGACCAGGGGGGACAATTATTCTGGTCATTGTCTCCTCTGACAAGACACAGCTAACACTTTTCTGAGACAATATGGCCTACCCAATTTATCTCACAATCGGAAACATCTCTAAGGACATCTGCCGAAAACCCTTGCTCCAAGCTCAAATCCTTGTTGGGTATATTCTGACAACAAAATTAGCAGGCATGAGTAATAAGGCTGGTCGCTGGTGTGCCCTGGCTAACTTATTCCACTCATGCATGTGTAATGTACTAGGCCCCATTGGTTCCATCAGAGAAACGGGGATCACAATGATGAGCAGAGACGGGGTCTGGCGCAGGTGCCATCCCATCTTTGCCGTCTTCATTGGTGATTACCCTGAGCAGGCACTAGTCACCTGCACATTCAATGGGCGGTGTCCTAAGTGCGTTGTTGCCCCTGGTCAACTGGGCGAATACCAAACCTTTCTGCTGCATGCTCAAAGCTCAGTGATCGACACTTACCTATTGGCAGATGGGGATGTCCACACATTTCATCTAGCCTGCCATGAAGCTGGGTTAAAGCCTGTATACCATCCTTTCTGGGAAACATTTCCACTGGCTGATATTTTTGTTTCAATTACACTGGACATACTTCATCAAATGCTTCAGGGCATGATGAAGCACTTGATCAGCTGGCTAGTTGGCATCTTTGGACCCACAGCAATCGACACGTGGTGTAAGGCCATTCCACCAAATCACAAGATTTTACTTTTTACAAAGGGCATTACGACACTGTCATGGGTATCAGGCCATGAGCACAAGAAGATCTCCAGCATTCTTCTTGGGCTTATTCTTGACCTGCCTATCCCTGGTGGTTTCGATTCCTCACGTGTAGTCAAAGCTGTGCGCATGCTCTTAGATTTCCTCTTTCTAGCCCAGTTCCAGTCCCATACGACAGAGACTCTTTGTCAGCTAGAGGAGTGCCTTGCGACATTTCATAACAATAAGGCAGTCTTTGTGGATCTCGGCATCCAGGAAAATTTTAATATTCCTAAACTCCACAGCTTGCTCCACTATGCAACTTCAATCCGTTTATTTGGTATGACAGATAATTACAACACTGAACAGTCTGAACGGCTTCATATCAATCTCACAAAGGAGGCCTACCGTGTGACAAACCACAAAGATGCATATGCACAGATGACAACGTGGCTGGAGCGTCGTGAAAAGGTACAACAGCACCTGGTATCTATTGACTGGAGGCAGAATTGCCAACAAAACTTTCGGTCTCGGACTCCAATCGGACCTCTTAGCATGCCTCCTCAATCCATCAAAATGGCACAAAATCCCTCAAAAAAGGCTGTATCTTTGCACAACATCTCTTGCATGTATGGCACCCTTCAATTTAAGGACTCACTAGCAGACTGGATTGCTGGTATCAACAATCCAGGGGTTTCAGGGCATGCATTGCATGTGCATGCAGGAGACACTCTCCTTCCCTTCCAAAGCATCCCAGTTTACCATAATATCAAATTCACAGCAAGCAGTGGTGGAGGATCTGAGATCATCGACACCATCCACATCTGGCCGGAACAAAAGGACCCATGTGGATGGAGCATCCCAGCATGCTTTGATACCGTGCTTGTTCAACAGGGTGAATGGAATAAAGGTGATTATTGTTTGTATTATGAAAGTCTGGGTCTCAGTAAACTGTTCTCAGGCTTCTGGATTGCCCAAGTTCGGGTGGCATTCCAACTACCTAGTCATGTTATTCTAGAGCTATTTCTGCTTGTGGACACAATGCCACCAAAGTACCTTGCCTATGTTGAGTGGTTCACTCATCTCCCGGCAACACCAGATCCTAAACATGGTTTGTATCAGGTGAGTAGATTGATGGAGGGTGGCCAGCACAGTGCAAGTATTATTTCAGTCAACTCGATCGTTCGTAGTGTACATTTGATCCCATGATTTGGGTCAGTCATACCATGAGAATGGAATAGCTTTACTATACTTGAACTGTGTAACACATTCTATGTAAACCCATTTGCTGATGTACATAGCTACCTAACATTTGCATAGATAGTTTACTGTTAATTTCTCACTGCATGCAACCGCGACAACCTTGATCCAATTGGGTGGCATGCTTGACAATCATTGCAAGTATCTCACATCTTTTAGTAGCATTTTGAAAAAGATAATGAGTATGATTCCAAACGACTGTGAGTATCAAACCTCGAGGAGGCAAGGGTTAATTACATGATCTAAGGTTACCTACAACAAGTAATAGTACTAATCGAGGGGTGCACCTTGACGGCGGAAGCAAATGGTATCAAAAGTGGTATGCAACAAAGGAGGGGGTGGAGTGAGTGGAGGGTACGAGGTAGCGTCCAGAAGTAAAGGTATCAAAAGTAAGAGATGTTCAATAAAGGAGGGAGGTGGAAGCAAGTGGAAGGAACAAGGTCAAAGAAGTGTGTTGGCGATGGTGTGAACTTGCAGAACACAGGAAACATGATGTAACTAAAAAAAAGAGTCAGCACATCACACAGGCTGAGAGCGAACGGGCATGTACTGTTGCATCACGAGGTGGCTTGATGTAATGATGTTCCTGTGTGGTAGTGCACTACATTAGGGGACAGAATGGCATGCCAACAACTCGAATGGGCTTGGTGGAACTGGGATCAGAAGGCGAAGGCAGAGGCAGGGGCAGAGACAAAAGTCAATGCAGAGTAGCTTCCACGGCTAGAGGTGATACCATAAAGTACGGTTCTAGCATTTTACAAGGCACCTGCGCTTCAAGTTGGGCATAACATGTGTTGGGCACTTGGGGGAACAGTTGCCTGACTGATGTCACAGTATAAAGTGAAAGCAATTAATGAGAACTCGAAAGGCAAGAGCAGCGGTGAGAAGAGTGGTGAAGGTGCATTGTATTCTGTTTAGCAAGCAGCGGGGACTGAAACATTTATAAGTGTGGCGGGGATGATGTAAGCTCAATATCGATGCATAGAGGCCATTATCTTCCTTATTTTGTTTATCGCCAAAATACTCCTGCACTAACTCTCACTAGCTATGATTAGCATGGGAGATTTTTCCTGATGGGGAGGCTCTAGACATATAATGGAGGTAGGTGGTGATGACTGTGGTGATGTCCCTGGTACTACCTCAAAAGGTATGTTACTCAGGTGAGCCCCACAGTGTTGCCTTAATGCTGAAGGAACCGGCCCATGCTGATGGCAAGCTACCAACCCCTGTCCTGGTTGGTGCAAGTAGACGAGTTGTAGACCTTAGTCTATCGCTGCAAGGGCAACTCACTTAGTGCAACGGCGAGTGCACTAGTATAGAGGAAGAGGGGCCTTCAAAGGAAGGGTGCCTCTAAGCTTAGAACTGGGAGAGAGGAGGATATGACACTGAGATTGCAGGAAGGTAACTAAGACAGGTCTAGGGTTACAAGCTACCTAGAGGCACTCCTTATATACCTAACTAGATGAGGCTGTATGAAGGAGTCATATCCTAATAATAGTACATACAACAGCTGCATCAATTATGCCAAGACATCAAGGGAGTCAGCTAGAATCATAGAGAACATCATGGAATCAGAGAAGCTATGCATAACGATGGAGGAGTCAGAATGAGTCATCAGAAGCAAGGCTGTTAACATGAGTCATATGGTGATATGGAGGGATAGTACATAATAGCTAACTCAACCAGGTGGAGTACATGGGAGATAATAAGCGCAAGCAAAGCAAGGTAAAGGAGAAAAGAAAAAAGTTGGACATTCATAACATTTGAGGCCTGTTACGAACTTTTCACCTTTTACCTTTTACTGTGCTATGGACTGATGACTCCACTATGCTTACTCCTTTGCCCTGCCTTACCTCAGACCAATTACTGTACGTATTTGCCCGTGCGCTGCCACCTACGCTCTTGTGACTCCTGCCTGATGTACTGATATGCGCTGCCTCAAGTACTGATACTATGTGTGACCGTGTGCCCTACGATAGCTACTGTATGCTACTGATACTACTACTACTAGGACTGATTGTGACTCAGATCCTACTAGCGTAGTTACCTGGACCCCCTGTATTTAAGGACTGCCTGACTAGAGAGTTGAGCCCTAAGCTTGACTTTGTACGCAATCTACATTGTCTTTGTCCCTCCTCACTTAGTGCCAGCCTAAGTGTCTGCTTCAAGACTTCCCCTCTCATCTCCTCACCTCACTCGCACTCGGCTCGTTGCTGAGAGCATTCCTACGCCTGCTTAGTGCTATAAACTAAGACGTCTACTGCTAGTTAGTCCTAAAGCAGTAATCATCGCGTGCCCCGGCCCGGACCTCCCATTCAGTCCATTCCTACTGCCTTCATACTCGAAGTGGTCCCCGGCCCGCCTCGCCGCTCGTCGGCCCGTGTCCCATTCATCACCGATCACCATCAGCCGTGTAGTGATCGACTCCTTCTTCATTTGTCCTATTCTAGCGCTACCTCTGGATTGCCATACCCTTTGGGTCTACCTTCAATTCATTGCTCCCTACCTTTGTTGCTTATTCGCCTCTAGTTGTTAACCACATTCATCAATTCCTAACCATCGCCTAACATTGCCAATAGAACTATAGCAAGTCACCCAGTACTGTGAACGGCCCATAGAGCCGTAACAAGGCCACAAGAGCTCATTTCTGAGGCTACAGCACATGCACTCCTTACAGTATGCTGGTGATGTAAGCTGTTTTGTACATAGAAATGTGGAGCTCATTTATTATCCACTTGAATTTGTCCGGACATCGCACATCTGTAAGTAGTGTTGAATGAACCTGGACCAGGTCGAAATAGGAAAACATCAGTTTGGGATGACACCACGCTATTGATGACCGGATGGTCATCGTCACCCAGTCACCTCAGAAAGGAGTATGATGAGAGCCTTAAAGATGGGAGACAGTCAGTAAATCGATCTCTACTGGTCATGTACTGAAATTACCTGAAAGATCGAACCAGGGTGTAAGTTGAAGTCACCAATCACGGCAACGAGTCCGCGGAGCCAAACTGAACCAAATTATGGTCCTCGGTGTGACCGACTGTCTTCGATTATTCAGTACTGTATTCAGTTCCCGATGGGCCACTAGTCACTACCATTGGCACCTGCGGACCAAACCTAATGGGAAAGGAATGCAATGCATGCATTAACCCAAGACTTTTTCAGCACCTGCATCGATTGTCGCTTTCCTGCACACACTTGATGGTATGTCTAGACAGTCTATCAGTGGTCAAGTTGAACCCGCCGCATGCTTTTTGCGGCCTGCACGCTAGGCTCATTGGCCCTATGGTGCTTCACTATCCCCCATGTTCGGTATTACAACGTTACATATCCATTCTGCCTCATGTTGCGAAGTCACCATCGCTCGCATCCTCGCAGTCAGATCATCCTTCCGAGCTCCGAGTTCCAAGGCCGCATCAGCAAAATAACATCAAACTAGGATGACTGTCCTCCAAAGACAAGCAGCATCTGCAGCGCCCTACCGACAGTAGCAGGCAGAAGCCGGAACGGATGGCACAAGAGAAGGACGTGCCTACAGAAAGGCTTACGGGGAGACTGGAAGAAGGGAACGACGAAGGACTAGGTTCGAATAACACTCGTAAAATGGCACGTGACAATTTTGTAGGTCTTACTACTGTAGTAATAATCTGTCTTAATACTATGCCTGGACTGTACTACCTGTGCTCGACGGCCGCCGTGACATAACTCACCTAAAACTTCGAACGACACTCAATGCCGTCATCTCACTGGCAGACGCCTCGCCTCGTCAATCAAGTACTAGAACTGAGGGTACAATCACGTTCAAGCTGTCCATTTGGCTTGTATCTGTTAAGGGTCTTTGCACAAGATGTAAATACAGTGCAACGCAAACCTGTTCCAACAGAACGGAGGTAAAAAGTAGAACAAAAGAAAATCCCAATTGAAACGCTATGTAGCATCATATCTCCTTGGACTGTAAGTGTCCGATCTGACTCCATACGTATAGTCTCTGGCAGACACGACATTCAATCCAGGAAGATATTACTTGCCTAGTGGAAAAGTTGCTTCTCGCTAGGATCGCCGTTGGTAAATCGTCGAATATTACCAAAGATACTGATACTCACACAAAGGTCCACAGCTTCTGGGGATTATTGTATGTCTCCGCCGTATATGGGAAACGATCTGCACAGCAAAAGAGGGATCAGCGTACACGCAGATCTATGGAATGAAGAGCAAGGACTTACACTGTGGCTGCTCAGACAAATAGGCAATCGGTGTGTTTTCATCGAGGAAACTGTAGGCTGTGAAACCGCTCGCTTTGAACGTTTTAAAGTTACAACTTGCCAGGTTGGCTTACCGGTCCGCCAATTATGGTGCACGTCAGCACTGACCAACCTGTATTACCCAGGGTTAGCTGGGTCTCCTCAAGTACGAAAAGGACAAGCCGTACAGATCCGGAGGAGCAAGAGGATCCTGCGTAAA